>JAESVK010001282.1:733311-763103 GCA_017140935.1 Hamamelis virginiana
GAAAATGGTTTTTGAAAAGATTATTATATGAGCAGAATATTTGAGAAATATCAGACTCATATAATTATAAAGTATGTACTCACATCGATATCACAAAATGCTGCAAACAGTTGTTAGCAGATATTGATAATAGATTCAGAATAGTGATTCAGAATAGAAACAAGTATATTCTTAAAAGGAGTTTAAGAATGAGATACTTGTATATAAAGAAATTATATGGTTAGCCATTTACAAATTGCCTAATAGAATGTCTAGTACACAATGTTTTCTTTTGAAAGCATAGGTCTCATTTACTAGGACATCAGAGTTGGCAGCGAATTTTAGTTTGAATACTATTATTGAAAATAATGATATGCAAAAAGGGTTTTGCATAAATCTACATTGCCTTAACACCTGTGTGTGTTAAAAAGCCTTGTCTTACGAAGACTAGTATACGATACTATGGTGATTGGCTTTAGTGCAAGTGGGAGATTGTTAGAAGTATGCCCTAAAACTAATCCTAAAGGGTATATTGAGTTTCATATTATCTAAATATGGAAGGTATAACTTATCTAATATGTTCTCACATATATGATAAGGTCCATGAATAAATGATAAGAGAAATATGCATCTCAAAGAGTTGAGATAGAGAGACTGATATTTCTCATATACATCTATTCTAAGAGAGTTCCTACTCAAAGGTTTATTAAAGTGGATATTTAATTAACCGTATGAAGAGTAGCACAGATTTAAACCAACTCATATGGAGGATAGGTAGTCTTTCCTATCAGTGTAGTGACACTTAGGTTAATCTGTGGGTGCATATTAGAGAATATGTACACTGAACATGATCTGCAAAGAGTATTCCTATGGTAGTTCTGTCAAAGGAATATTCTAGTGTTATGTCCATTAATTTGGTAGTCCTTAGACCTGAGACACCATAGCTGTCTTGTGCATAGGTTGCTAGAGTTTGATAGTATCTCGTACGGCCTTAACCATCAGGTTGTAATCGGTGCTTATTGGCTCTAATGAGTTATGCATGAAGATGGATGAGTGTGCAATAAGGGATCATCACTCTCAGTTATATGAGAGAGAATGTCAGGATAAGTTCACAAAGATAATTCTCAAAGGGAACCTCTGGCCAGAGTGATAGGTAAACAGTGAAAAGAGTTTCACTGCGATTACCTTATTGAGATTATATTTTGTGGAACAGATATCAAGTGGTTGAGATAGGGTTTGACTAAAACCATACCTATTATCTTAACTGTGACATTAGGGGATGAAGGATTAAATAACATGAAGGGTTCACATAGTTCTGCTATTCACCTAAACCTAGGGTATGTCATGATATGTTGCTAGATGTCACTCATGACCAGTGAAAGCCTATTGATAAAGTGTTATCAATGAGGGCAAAATTGGAATCGTTCCAATTGAACCTTAAAATAGAAAGTTTCTATTTTTGGGAGACATAGAGATGTCCCTGTCACTGCTAGGTTAGGGTGAACCCAAAGGGTCACACACAATAGAGAGTAAGTGAGTTCCTTAAGCTTGAGAGAGGGGAATCCTATCATGGCGTTTGTTTGACTTTAATAATTAAACGTTAATTGATTAAAAGTCAATACTAACCGAGAATAGGATTACTCTATTCGAGGATGATTGGTCATGCTAGCACTAGTAACCAAACACCCCCCAAAGAGGAGAAAGTCTATAAATAAGAGTGTTTCACACACTCTAGGTCAAGAGGAAACCCTAGGGCCGAATTCTCTCTCCTCTCCCTCTCCATTCTTGCTTGCCACAAAGGGTTGTGGAAGACAAGAAAGCTTTCGGAGTCTTGCTCTCGTGTGGATACGCTTTGGAGGTTTCATGCTTTTGAAACTCGAAGGATTCCTACACCGAAGAACACATTCAAGTAAGCTTTTATATGCTTTGATTAATTGTGTTTTGTTTATATATATGATCCTAATGCTTGAATCGATTCATTTTGGTTTTGTGAACATGGATGTTTTTATTAAACGAAAAAGTTTTGTTTTTACCCTCTTCCGCTGCGCATCCATGTCTGTGGTTTTCACAGAACCTTTCATAACAAACCTACCTAAATTGAACTTCTCAAAAATAACTTAAAAAGCAGTTTAAATTCGCGTGCACGGCTCCCGAGGACCCCCCTATCGATAGGCAAGGGATAGCCTATCGATAGGGTACAAAAATTATGAAGCAACCACTCTGTCTATCGATAGGCTGGCTATCTGGCTATCGATAGACAAGCCCTATCGATAGGCCATCGATAGCCCAGCTATCGATCAACTCTACTTTGCCCAGTTTGCTTCGTTTGTGCTTCCAGAAGGTGCCCGGGTACTTCCTTGCATCTTTTTGAGTGTTTTTCCTTCCCTTTGACTCCACTTGTAGCTTCATCCGGGAGCATTTGCAGAGAACCCACCTCAAAAGTGCTCGAAATACTGCTTTTATGAAGAATTCCTACACAACACGAGGAAAAACAATAAGTTCATGGTTTATAACTATTAAATATCAAAGTTCAAGTAAAATCTGGTAATATTAAGTCGAAAAGACTCAAAAAGTGTATTGATTGCAGAGCAATCAGAGGGCAAACACGAACTAAATGTGCCGGGCGAGGGTGAGAGACACCGTGGAGTAATGACAATATGAAACTTTTTTGTGAATGATATTTGATAATATTTTTGTACTTGACTTATTTTTGTATATTTGACAATATGGATGTAATGGAAGATGTAAATTGATCAAATTTTTCTTGTATAATTGATCGACTTTCTGAACTTTAGATGTAAATTGATCGATTTTGGTTGTATAATTGATAGACTTCATATGTCATTTTTTGCAGTTGTGTATTAGGGAATGAGGGTGAAAATCAAAAAGCACTTAAACAATTGTAAAGTTTATATTCGGTGAGTACATACCGAATATGTTATTACACATTCGGCCACCTGTAGCCGAATTTAAACAAAGCATATTTAATTCCTTAGGTTCAAATGTGGCCCCGGCCACATCTTCGGTACCAACAGACCGAATATTAAAAAAATATATTCGGTAGTAAAAATTTGAATATAACAACTTATAATTTTAAAACACCACATATTCGACTACCTACATTCGAATATGTGAACTTATATTCGGCACTTATGTATCGAATATGGCCTCAGCCATATGTTCGATTATTGCAGATCGAAGCTATATATTAATATTCGAATAGCTATGGTAGAATGTATCATTCAATGTTCGGCTACAAGATGCCGAACATGTAAACATTTAAAAAATTAACATTGTGTGTTCGATTAATTAGATTCGGTTGTACTTACATATATTCGGTTGTAAGTTATCGAATTGTTAACCTATAGATTTAAAAAATCATTATCAGTTTTATTAAATTTATAAACCAAATTATACAACACTAAAGAAAATGAAGGTGATAATATACTTAACAATATACACAAAATTCAAAAAATTACCAAGTGATTCCATAATTAATGAAGTTTCACCACTTTACATGTATCCATTTGACAACAAAAATATGTAACTTACATATTTTCAAAGGACAAAAAGTATGGAGTTACATTGTATGTCTAATCAACATTTAAATCAATAAACTCCTCTATGACGGCTAAGTTTGGGGGTAGGTCAAGCTCAAGAAATCGCGCAATATGTGATAAATGACTATCGGCCCATCCTTTTGCATTGTCGAATGTACATCTCTTCCAAGCAATTGAAATAGGGGGAATTGGAGCATTCAGGTTCAATATTACCTGTATAAAGTAGTTTTCATTAATCAAAATCAATGCGACATATATTCTATTTACAACCGGTATCGGGTCCGATCTCAAAGGCAAAAATGTCAAACACTGTTCGTTCAAAATAAGGATACAAACCACATTGTATCAAGAAGCTATGATGTGTCCCATGTCAGGAAAGCTCATCTATTTATCTCTCGGAGCATTATCCGCACTATCCCATATCGAACAATTTCTCACAGAATTAAATTCTTCTACACTTCTAGAAAAAATTTCATCGTAAAGAGTCTGGTTACTTTCTAGCTCGAGTAGCAAATCTTTCTGTATAATAGCCCAATTGTCTTCAAATATACCCAGCTATCCCGTAACGGCTCGAAATCCACAGTTTCCATCTGCTTTGACCCTACCATGAAAGTAACATGAGCAAAAATTACTTTAGGAATAAGTTTTCCATATTTCTTAGTATCATCACTCTCTCGACAAATAATGGATATTGGCTTCCTCACAATTGGTAGTTTCTTCCTCTTGTTGGAGAATGCGGCATCCATAAGCTTTTGTTTAGCTTCAATCGATTCGTACTAAACCCGGATGGATCTCGATTGGTCGTTACGTCTTCACGGATCCTCTTCTGACTACTACCCTTCAGCTTACCTCTATTGGATTTCTTCACTTTTGGCTTGCGTAGAATAGTAGTGGACGACTTTACAATTTGCTTCAGCTTTAGGTACAAATTTTGTTGGCCTTGGGGAGTCGAATAATTAAACTTTTGTATGTAGAGATCAATTAGTGGCCGATAATCGAACATGTCATATGGGATATTCTCAACCACTGGAGTATAGGAAAGAGACCTCCAATATATATGACCGAATCAATGGAAATGGGCCTTCCCTCAATCTTCCACGTTGCCAACTGGTGGGCACAAGGAAGCCCGTGTGTGCGAGTCAGTACACAACGACAAATCTTTTCATCAACTCCCACAACATTAGAACGCTCCAATTTGTCGACAATCAACTCCAACGCCCTATAAGATATAATGCCAACAAGCAATTTGCACTGTGGAATCCCTTGAACCTTATGATGAACCTTAAACATACTCACTTAAAAATATACCTTGATTTGATTATGTTGTATAAGCATCTTGCCATGTACAAGTTTAAAAACTTCTAGGATGTTATATATCGATGTCCCTAAGCGCCTCTTCAACGTTGCATGGGGGCTCTCCTCTCTATTGGTTGTCGTACAACCGAAGTGCATATAGCGATCGGTCCACGCTGTCACAAAGTCTTTTTGAAGTCGTTCAACCAAGAAGACTTCGAGTACTCCAACGCCTTTGGAAATTCAGAGAACGTCTCCTCCACTCTGTTTAACTGATAAACATACATCTCTTCATCACCTGCATTCACTACATTCCACCATGAACATATAAAGGATGACCAATCTTCCCTCATTTCAAATAACTTCTTGCAGTTTAGTGTTATGTTTCTTGAAATATGCCACCTACATATGAAATTCCTTGCATTTGAGAATATTTTTTTGATAGCATTAATCAAGGCAATCTCACGATCTGTAACAACAACTAAAGGAGTATAACCTTCACCAATTGCGGATGATAGTTGCTCCAAAGCCCAACAATAATAGTTCTCTCGCTCAAATTCCATCAATACAAATGCCAAAGAGTAAGTGATATCCGTTGAGGTTAATCCAACTATCTGTAGTAGCGGCATCTTGCACCTGTTGGTCTTATAGGTGCAATCCATCAAAAGAATATGAGGAAAACACTTAACAAGTTTGATGGATTCGAGATGTGCCCAAAATATGCTTGTCATTTCACTTCCGTCCTCCGAAGATTTATGCCTTTCGAAATATGTATTCTCGGTGACCTCTTTAAAAATTTATTGCACTACTGTTCTTCCCCCCATATCCATTCTCTTCATCTTTGACAATGCATTATAAATGGTCTTCTGTGTAGATGTATTATTGGGATCTTTTCTCTTCAACAACCCAAGAATTTCAACCACCTTCACCCCCCGACATCAATTCATGAACATAATCCCACTCAGACGGGGTCAATATTCCAACAAATGAGTAGCCTTCAAAATTTTCTCCCAACTTGTGGTTCTGCTTGCCTTCTAAAACGATCAAACCCCAAGCATCTGTGCTTAACATGACGCCTTTTAACTTGAAAGGACAATTGCACTTTTTCGTTACCGCTTCACGCACATCTTTATTTTTATTCTTGACAACCTTGATTTTCGACACATCTTTCTTCAACTCCGGCAAGTGCGATCGAAACTTGTCGCTTCTCTCCCACCCATAATACACAACCGGTGTTCTATTATTCATCTTCACTTCGGACTTTAAAGTAATAACCACCATTTGATGTTCTTTACCGATGCTTCTTACATATATATCAATCTCTTCATGAGTAGCAAATACCTATAATTGTATTCGACATGATTTAACATCTAATATATTTTGTTCATAGCACAATTTAATATATAATTTTCAAATTAGATGTCCCGATTTACAGATCAACATTAGTAGGCTCTTCGTAGGGGACTATCTGTAACTGTGACTGCATGATACAGAATTAAGTTAGATAAATTAATTAGAGGACCTAACACATGAATAAATAAATAAATAAAAACATTTAGTTTCCTACAGCCGAATATGTGTTAATGATATTCGGTTTTATATGTCCGAATATATAATAGTATATTCAGTTGTAGGAAATATAATATAATAGTCATATTTGGTATCATAATTTCGAATACAAATCTTTCATATTCGGAATGAACTAACCGGATACTAGAGCTTCGTATTTGGCAATACAAGGCTGAATGCGAACACGAACATTTTTTTTTTCAATTTTCCGATCGAGATATGAGTTTTTTTTGTAACACCATCATACCATAATGGTTATAGAGTGCTGCTTTTCATGTTTTGAAGCAGGTTTAATCTAAATATAATGTTTACTAATAATATACAAACAAACCTAAAAATAAAATGTTTATGGTGAGTACAAACTTAAAACTAACCTTTTTAAGATACTCTTTCACGATAGAAGAGAAGATGATTATCAAGAGATCGAGTAGTAGAAAGACCAAGATCGAAGCCATACGCGTCTTCTTCGGCGAGAGGTTGCCGAATGCAAACAAACACACATGTACGCGGGAAAGAAACGGTTGTATGTTTTGTTTTGGTGTTGGGGGTAATATGGTCATTTTATAAATGATGAAATATTATGGATTGCTTATAGTATTTCTGTTATGTAATGGGTTGTATTTAGTAAAGGGGTGAATGGGTATATTAATTAAATTTTTATTGTGTTGCCTTTAGTAAAAATACAAATGTGTAAGTTGTACTTAGGAAATGGGCTGCTTTTAGTAAAAGGTGCGCTGTATATAGCCCCACCCTATATATTAATGGGGCCCAATATTATGATAGTTAATGGAAGGATTGGGACAATATAACATTTTATCCAAGAAATTTATCTTTCAAGAATTGAATGATTAGGGCAATGACAAGGTGGTGCTTGAACTGCATATTGGTTTACCAAATCTAATGGGATGATCGTATGATATAAGACTTCATTTGTTGCCAAACATCCTCATCAAAAATCTCAATCAATCCAATTAGGTACGTGTAACCTGGTTATTGCATGTCATAAAATAATGTCTTTTGCTTCTTTTTTAAACCCTTTCTCCTTCAGTAATGATTAAAGTAATGTTTTAAGCTTTGAGTTTAGGTCTTTTTCCTTTCTTCGAGCTTTCGTTTTTCACCAAACAAGAATTTTATATGTCATTATTCAATATAATTGATAAGTTAGTAGAACAAAGACAGATGCTTCAATTTGAATCCAAACATATACAATACCCTCTTGGCTCTTACTTTACCAGTTGTCTTGATGACAGTTTTATCACAACATTATAAAAAAATAATAATAATAAAAAAAAAATTTAGACCTTGTGATTTAGTGGTATCTCTCCACCTCATGGAGCTTTTTAGTTTAAATTTTCGAATCTTAAACTGTTACAGTTATTTATTTATTTATTTGTCAAAGTAACGAGGTGTCCTAATTGTCAGAGAACCTAATTAATCCCGCTCTTCATGCAAGGCCATCGTCCCATAAGATCGTATAACGCTCGGGCTACTAGCCCTATCTAATGGCCAGCCAAGAGAATTTGAAGAGAGTTTAAGAAAAGAACAAAAACTATCCGGCTGTATGTCTAAGGTCTTGTTTGGATTTCCCTCAATGGGAGAAAAAAAAAAAAAAGAGGAAAATTCGTTGATAGAGCAGTAGAAGGAGTTGCAGAGAAAGCACTCCATTTCCTTAGAACACTTTCGTGAGTTTTCCTTAACGTGTAAGAGGTAGGTGGTAACTACATCATGTATTTTTGGCACCTAGTCAAACAGCACCAACCCCTCGAAATGGACCCCAAGGCCCACTTTCTTGTGGATGATGCTGACAAATGGGCATACATATAGGTCAGCCAATGCCTGGTTTAGTCGTGCCATTTCTATGAAATTCTAGATTGACAAACACATCCCACCTTATGCCATCTTTCTTCTCTCTGTGTTCATGCCTGTTGTACATTTTACCTACCCAATTGAGACGTTCAACCGCAGGCCCCTCCTTTTCAGCAAATGGAAAAATTTTACATGACAATTTTATGATCATGATTAATTGACCAGGGATAATAAAGCTTTGATTAACAACCCAAACCTCTCTCTCACACACACAATGCCAGGACTTGGAATCTTTTTTGCCCACCTGACTTAGGACCCGTTTGCATTAACTTTTCTTAAAATCACTTTCAGAACTAAAAATTTCAATTGATTTAAAAGATTGAAGGATAATTACTTCGAGAAAGGTGATAGTATGGTTGTCAAAATTTTAATACTAGAAGTGATTATGATAAAAGTTAGGGGGTCTTAGTTTTTATCACAATCACTTTTAGTATGAAAATTTTGATATGTGAAGATATGGTTTGAAATTCTCCAAAAGTGATTTTTGAAAAAGCTAACACAAACATGCTCTTAATATGAATGGGTCGAAACAAACTTGAACAGCCCAAACACTGGCCTGATATCATTGGGCTGGGCGGGTAATCTTGCCCATGTTTATTTATTTATTTTTACTTTGCAAATATATCCAATTTGATACCTTTTTTTTTTTCCCTCCTTCCCTAAGACTAAGACTTCTAGATACAATTGGACAGCCTAAAGTCCATATGTAGGGCATTATACAATTGGGGGTAAAGCTTCTTAAGGATCCATTTTGAGAGTTTTGTTGGACACTTTTATCATTGAAGCACTTCCTGCCATAAAAGAGTTGTGGGCTTCCTTTGAGGTGGAAATGGACACTCAAGCCCATTATAAATGATTGCAAACAGTTGATGGAGAAATTCCAAGTGGTGGGGAAAATGCCTCAAATGATGTGGCACATGATCTAACCATTCTCTTTTTTAGCAAATTCTTTATTGAAAATAAATGAAGGTTTGGGATTCATTTGAGATATTTTTTTGGGACAAACTTTTGGGATATATAGGATTACTGAAAGAAAAAAAATAAAAAAGAAGAAAGGGAAAAAGAAAAGAGATATATATGTTCAACTGTCATGATGGTTCCTTCTATTAACTACATCCTAAATGGGTAAAATCGTTTTGTCTTCGAAGGTATAATCAGAATTTAATCAAGGCCTAAAGCCTTGTAATTGGGGTTGGTGTTATTATTAATTTTTGAATCTGAGTCTTAATTGCTGCTCTCTCTAATCAATATTCCAACTTGTTTAAACAAGAAGAAGAATTGAAGATCAAGCACTCCATTATAAGAGACAAGTAAAGCTAAAGGGAATTCTAGATCGAGTTTGAAAAGAAGAGGACATATAATTCATTTTCTTCCATTAACAGTCACCTTTGGCCACATTTCAACATACAGAGAGACAGGGGCGGAGCCAGAACTTTTTGTCAGGGGGTGCCAAAAGTTTAAAAATTCGAAAATTTTAAAATTTAATATAAGCTTGCCAAATGTCAATAGAGAGATTTTTTGTATTTTATAATAGATTAATTCACTAAAATTTACCACAAAGTTCTTCAAGCTTCATGTGATAAAAAGTTTTCGTAAAGGAAAATAAAGAGTTAATTTAGTATAAGCAATTCATACACAAAATTTTCAAATTTCCTTCCTCTCCTCACTTTTCCTCTCTCTCTCCATCTCGATCAACTTCATTAATTTTGCAGTGGAGGGGTGCCATATTGTAAATAATATACTTAATTTATCATATAATATGTGTAATATATAACTAATATAATTGTTCTTTACAAGTCAAGGGGTGCCATGGCACCCCTTGTGATACACCTAGCTCCGCCCATGCAGAGAGAGAGAGAGAGAGAGAGAGAGAGAGATATTTTGCCAGCCATCATTTCTTAATGAAAAATTATGAGACAATTAATTAAGAAAGCCACTTTTGGCTGCATTGCAACATTAATTAACAGCATAATTAATAAACCCAATTCCTCACCAAGAATCCTTATTCCCCTTCCATTAGATGGGGAATCAATGCAAGGACGAATCAGTGACTCAACTTTAACCTCCCACTGATTTCTCCACTCAACTCCTCCAATAATCATTTATCAAAAAAATTTAAGACCAACCCCCCACCCAAAATAAAAATATTACAGTAATATATCCTTTTCAAAGAAACAAAGAATGATAATTAACAACAATTCAATTATCAGAATTTTGCACAACGGGCAGGCAGGCCTGTGTCATGATCAACAGCAACAATTTCTGTCACATTGTTGCATCCAATTACATCCTGCCCCAACTTGGCTCCAGCTGCCTTCAGCCCCTTCAAGGAAACTGCCTGGTTGAATAGGTTCAATGATGGCAGTTTTGAGGCTGGAGGCATCTTCCCACCAGGCAACAAGGTTCGAAAATCTTCCTTCAACAATGGCACCTCAAAATCTGATTTGTCGTGCTTAACGACATTATCCTTTGCACTAATATGAGCCCCAGGCTCCATATGGTTGGTTGAAAAGCTTGCTTGGTTTGGGAAATTTGGATAAAGGCTAACATACCCTCTAAGGTACATCATGTCAATTAGAAACTTTTTCCATGAAGCTTGCCATCCGTTTGTTCTAGACTTTGGAATCTGAACTGGGTTTTCCTTTGCATTTTCAGTAAACCTCATGTTCATATAGACATAGAATTCTCTCCATTGCTTGGGGAAGAACACTGCACCCCAACTGCAGGGTAATTGGTGGAGATAAGGAGTGTTTGGATGAATGTGCTTGAAAAACTCGGTTGGCTTCCATTTAGGCCTCTCTTTCACAACTTCAACCAAGCGAGGGGTATAAAGAGAGATGGAAGAGAGCTCGGGAAGAGACACTTGTGGATCGTAGTGGTAGGCTAAGAGGGCATATTTGATCCATAGGTAGTAGTAAGGAGAGACTTCAATATCATCTTCGAGTAGGAGGCCGTAATCGTCATCAGATGATGGGTACCAGCTCTCACTGACAGCTCGGATGAGACCTCCTTGAATGATTCTCCTTCTAAGGGTTTTGGGGCCGTGAGGCCACTCGAATGTGCTTACAAGTCTTATAGTTTCCTCATCCACTTTGCTGTCCATGTTGAAGCTGATAGGGATCTCATCACCAAGATAGTAGGCATCGCTGAGAGATTTGAGAAGCCTCGTCAATGAATGAACACGGTTTTGAGTGATTATGTTGACAGAAAGCCTCATCCGGTTCCAATCTGCATGTAACAAATTGAGCACTTAGATAATTTCTTACTAGATAAACAGAGGGTAAACAGTTTCATAAGTTTGTAAAATTGTTCAGTTTCATTCTAAGAGGCAAAGTTCCATAATTCTGTTCTGCTAATGGTAGCTGGAATTTATGTGTTAAGGCTTGGGGAGTTTATGATTCAATAAACATGACCAATTACTTGACAATGTCGACTGAATACTGGGCTGAAATTGTTGTTAATTTGAACTTGATCACCATCAGATATGCTCAAGTTGATTTCTATGTCTGGTTCTCGATTAGAGCTAGTGATAGCATTCATTCTTATTCTAGATTTTGAGTCATTATAAATAAATGGAACATTGAATTCTTACTTGGCAATGCGGTTGGTCGTAGATCAGCCATCCAAAGCACCTTTGACACAGAAGGCCTTGGGAGAAAAACCAGTGTTGTACCATTTGAATTAGTGTCTGATGCCATCTTCAAAGCTTTCTTCACATTAGAATCAATGTCAGCCACTGTGATCAGCACACTGGGGTTGTGAATTTTGATCAACCCTTTCATGCTGGAATACACTGCTTGTACCACAGGCACCTCTGAGTTCGATATTCCTGAAAGAGCCCCGACTCCTAAATCAAATATCTTAAATCTTCTCTCTCTACAAACTGACTTAGGCCAATTCAGAGCTGCTGCTGCATCTTCACAGGGGCAGAAATTGCCTCCTGAGACGACAATGTAAGCCTTCTTTCCAACAGTGGACCTGAATTTCTCAAGAAGGGGTGAGAGTGCTTTAACTTCTTGAATAGAGTGAGCATAAAAGAGTGCATCTATTTTCTGAGGATACATTGCAGCCCACTGAGTAATGTAACCGGTAGAGAGGGCTTTCCACCATTGATAATCTCGGACTTGAACAATGTCTTTGAAAATTACGGTGGTCTCCGACACATATGCAAGCCTGTGTTCACTGTCACCCCAAGTTTCCTTGTCATTTGGGTCAACAGGAAGAACAAATGAGCCAGCATTTCTGTACTTTTGAAGCTGATAGCTGCATTTTTTATTTTAGAAATTACACTCATTAGAAGCTAATCAGAGAGTAGAAATTTAGTTTACTTTCATAGAGAGAGAGAGAGAGAGAGAGAGAGTTTAACTATAGTAAAACGTCATGCTCATTGATCAATCATTCAATTGTATTGATTTCGGTCTTTTCACAAGAAGGTCTCATTTACTGGTTGGTCACAACCCCTTCATATAAATACCATTATATTTCCATATAGGGCAATAACTAATAATCTTTACCTAAAAAAAGTTCCTCTAGACCAAAAAATATATCAATAATGTGCAGATAATGCTAGAGAGAATCTCAAAAGGGAAGTGCCAATTCCACCAAAGTTTTTGCTTGCAATTTGCATTGTCTCATGTGAAGTAAATCATACAAAAGAGACAGATTAGTTGATGCAGAAAAGTCGGTAGTGGAAGCAGGGTACCCATCTTGAAATGGAAAACACTGTATCATTATCTTTCTATAGTATTCTAAAAGTGTATGATATTAAACAAAGAAGTTGACTACGTTAGCAATAAAAGAAGGATAAAGTAAAGAAGATTCTTCAAGAGAAACTTTCAATTATAAAAGAAAAATCAATAAAGAACTCAATTGGTTAGTTCAAATGCTTTCTGAGTAGATTTTCAACTTGATGTAAGGCACAGATCAAGTTAGTTGGCTACTTCTTCTTCCATTGGATAGAACCCTTTCTGATTACATTAGTCAAACATATGATATCACTTAAAAAATAAACACTTCTCAATCAAAATTATCAAATTTCAATATGATACTGACAAATATTCTAAAATCATAACAAAGTATGTATATATATAATTGAACAGGTGACCAACCCAAAATAATTATATTTTCTGATCTGGTCAAACCTAAATTGAGATCAGAACATGTCTCCCTGTAATCTGTATGTATGTATATGTATTCTTAAACTACTAGTTTTGGTAAACCAGAAAACAATTATTGATAACTGTTAAGAAACACTTTCGAGTACTTAGAAATATTGCTGAATTGACTTGGGTTGATTGAAGTTCGTAGACAATGTCAAAGCTAAAAGGGTTAAGCCCATTTGTTTTATCACAAAAACTTCTGCTATATATAATGATGACATAAAATGATTTTAATGTATCAACATACCTAAGGTGTAGATCTTCGCCGGTCATGAAGGTGAAGGGTGTTTCAATGAAAAGAGTCTTAACAAGCTCTGCAGATAAAAACCATGAGCTGGAAAGGAAATCCACCTGTACAATCTTATCGATGGTGATATCATAAGCAGGGTCAGGCAAGTAAAGCCCTGCCTCCTTGGATCGAAACTTTCTATAGCTTGGGAAAGTATAGTCCTTTTGTCTAAAAGGCAGAATCCTCCCTATGCTGCCCAAAACTGAGTTCTTATACTTCTCAGTCCCCGCTGCGTGGGATAAAATCTGCAGCATTTTCCTGCCAGGGATCATGTCATCATCGAGTATATAAACAAGATCGGCTTCTGTCTGTAACGCCATTTGGAACCTTCCATAATACTTAAAATCATAGCTCGAACTAATGAAGCTGATTCTCGAATCATTATAGCTATCTACAATTCTCTTTAGGGAGAGCTCATTTGGGCTCCCAAATGAAAGTACCCAAACATGATGGAATGGAAGGGTCTGATGAAGCAGAGAATCAAGCTGGGAGCAGAGTGTTTTTCTTTTAAAATGGTTTAAAATCACAGTAACTTTTGGAATGTTATTAGGACCTTGCAAATCCCACTTGGATTTCATTGCCATTAGCTCCTTAAGAGTTTCAGTACCAGAGGACTTGCTTTGGAACCCCAAAACCTCATCATAAAGCTCCCTCTTCAACTTGATCATCAAGGAATCATTAGACTTCTTCTGCATGAAATCTATCTTCTCATGCTCACATGCTTCAAGAGGCGTAATTAGTGGGATTTCAGCTTGAATGAGGGAAGCAGATTCTTGATAACGACCCAGTACGTGTGGTGGGATTATGAACTGTTTCCAGTGCTGCGCGATTCTGGTAGCCCATGCAAAGTCTGGTTTGGTTCTTAAGTCTATAGAAGGGCTCATGTAGTAGAGTAGGAATGTGGCGTAAACTGCAAAGGCGAATTGAAGGCAAGTGAGAGCAGTAACAAGGCGAGCAGAGGTACTCTTTTGAGCTCTCATTTTAGCCTTTCCTCCAACATAATCACTAAGCATCCCTTCCAAGTAATCCCCACTTCTCGTTGTCGGATTTCGAACAAAACCCATTTCTTGCATTCAATCAGAGAGACTCTCAAGCCTATGAAAATTCGCAAATTAAGCAAAAATAGCTCAGTCAGAGTTAGTCCTGAAAACACATCTTATAAATTATATGAACATAACATTATGAGCAACAGAAACTTGACACTCACCAAAACCAACACCATAAAAATGAACAAATAAGTGTTTGTGGCAAAGATAGAAATCTATGCACTTCTCAATTAAGTTTGAAATGAATTAATCCTTGATTGAGAATCAATGTTGTATCTATCAAATAATGAACAGAATCTTCGAAGGAGTTCGATCTGAGTTCAGGGTTGATGAGGAAGGTGAGAAGGAGAAGGGTGGTGATGGGTGGCGTTGAAGTTTGAGTAGCAACAGATCCTATGCCAAAGGGTGTATATATATATATATATTTCGGAAAGTACTTGAGCATAGGGGAAGCACCCCATGAGAAATGCATCAAAGGTCACATGGGCTAAACGTTTTATAACTTTATATTAAAATTTAAAAAATGTTTAAACGCGTTGCCTTCACTACTTCTCATACAATTCCACCCTCAAGATACCATTTCAAAGCCGGTTTTGTTGCCGTAAAACTGGGCATCCCTTGCATTTTTGACACTGCTTATCAACACTACACCCTAACACCTCTCTCTCTCTCTCTCTCTCTCTAAATATATATATACATATACACATAAGCTTTTGGAAAACACTTACAAATTAGTAGACCCATAAGCTAGCGAATTTAAGCTTCTAAACTCTAAAACTTAAAAATTCCAAAATCATATTTCCCTCTGCCGAGGAATTCCAAAATCACTGAAACCCAAATCTCTATTTTTTTTTTATTTTGAAGGGACGTTAAATAAAAATTTGTCAAACCCAATTCCCAAGGGGAAGACTATTTTCCGGGAGAAGTTCAAAACACGAAAAATATTATGTAGAAATTAAACGCAAACATGCAAAGAAGACAAGAGAAAAGTCAAAATAGTCACTACCTTGATAGTAAAGAAAACAGTTTGGAGAGAAAGAAACCAAAAGAAGAGGCTTTTCTTGTTCAGCAAATCAGGCAAAAGCTAAACCTCAAGCTTACACCACCACCAACGTTAATGGCTTACAAGAGGCCGCGTAGAGAGTTGCAAACCCGGGAAATCGTAGGCTGAAGATAGAGTACTGGGAAGATTAATTTAGAATAATAAAACGTATATATGCATATATATCTACGTGCGTGTATATAATATATATGTATATGGGCAGAGTTGACTTTGCATGTGTAAATGTATGGATGAATATAGCAGCAATCTATGTTAATGCATTTTTGCCAAACTTTGGCAAGTTGAATATCAAGAAACTCACGACTGGATTTGGTTGCAGAAGGGAAAATATATGCAAATGGGTTTGGTCGCTTATTCCAGAAATTAAGAAGATTGAAAAATTAGGAACACTTTTTTTTTTTCTTCCCTCTCTATAAGTAAAGTCTTTACAGGGGGATTGCCACTAGAGTTGCAGAAGCTAATAAGGATTAGAAAGTGGGTTAAATGATTAATTAGAAAGAATTTGTGTTAATTAATTATTGGGTTTTGAAGAGTTATTTATATTAGTTGAAGGAAAGAACCTTCAATGCTTTAATTGAAGGGAAAAAAACGTAGCAGGTAATCAAAAGGAAAGGAAAATGAGGGAGAGGAAATTAATAAATCAGGGAACATTTTTGCTGCTTTTTTTTTTTTTTTAATATTTAAAAATGTAATAACACGGATTTTTTAACATAACATTTAATTTTGCGTAATTTATCTTTGTGAAATTAGAAATATCTATTTGAATGGTGTAGGTCAATATATATAACCCAAGGGTGGGTAGCTTAGTAGTTAAGCAAACAAGACTAAGGGCGTACCAAGTCTTTTGGTCCTGGATTCGACTCCCACTAACTAATAATATCCGGAATAACGGATCGCAAGGCACAAGTCTTATTTTGGAAGCCTTGTTCGGAGTACAGAATTTAGTCTGGTGAGCGCAAACTGGACCAGGATACCTATATAGCAAAAATAAAAATAAAAATGAACAATGTCCTAACGGGATGATGCAATATAATAAATTAATATCCCTTTGTCAAAATTATAGGAACACAAATGTACGGACATGGTAATGGAATGGAGGGTCTAGAGTTCAAATCTTCTCATACCAAAAAGAAATTATATATGTTAGTTAACATTCTAAAGTATTTTAATTATCATGTTTTTGTTTTGTTTTTATTAATTGTTGTCGTTCGGACTAGAGGGAAAATTTCAAAGTAAAATGCGAAACCTTAATTTATGTCAAGCTTATTCAATGGAAACAACATTTTTATTTTTATTATTTTTTTTTGTAATCTTTCCCAATTTTTACAAATAATATGGACATTACTACCCTTTTTTATTTATTTATTTTATTTATTATTCATCACAAATTAAAATGACACTTAATTTGTTCATTATTTTTGAAATAACAAGAAATTAAGTACCATATTAGATTTGTTGGGGGATTAAGAAACATTTTTCTTGGTCTGATGCACGTACCCTAATAAATTAATTATTTTCCCCAAAAGAATTTATATATCTTGGATCTCTCTATATGTAGAGAATTTTCATATATATTGATGAGGTCAAAAAGTGGAGAGGCGGAATATGCCTAATTCGGGGACTGAAAACGGTGTATTTTCTTGGTACTTGCACCGGTGTGGTACTCGACCTGAAAACCTCCGACGGTCAAGTCAGTACACAAAGATAAGAAAACAGAGAGAATGTTTGAAAGTTGGGTAAGGATTTTTTTTATTGCATACCTCGTATTGGATGTGACCTTTTCCTTTTATAGAGGTTGGTCGCGTGTTGTAATTACATGAAGTCCGTACGGGGTAGGATCGGAAATCCCCCTTTTTAGGATATTTCCGTAACTGTTTCTGCGGATCATGATGGTCTGTCACTGTCCAATATCAGACCTGCAAAACCCGCAGGTTTTGCAGAGGCTGTTAGTGTAATGAGTGTCTTCTTTACAGCTGGTTTAGTAGAGATCGGGCATAACAAATTGATCGGGTATCATTTTGAAGACTTCGAAAATGATCATAGACAGATCGGGTTCAAATTTCTTTCATGTGTTATCAATAGATCGGTAGACGTTTCCCATCCACGTGTCATTAATAGATCGGTAGACGGTTCTCTTCCACGTGTCACTAATAGATCGGAAGACGGTATTCTTCCACTTCATATATAAAAGGGTACTGTACGTCTCTTTTAACACAGAAGTTTTGAAAAAGATGTCAGAAATTAATACAACACCATATAAATTAAGCTGACCAAGTTTATTGATTTATGTAATAGAAAAAATAATTTTATTTTGTTTTATAATATTAGAGATTAAGTAGTGCGTACGTAGCATGTGTCGCCTTAAATAACTCCCAATAATATTATTGTTTAATTGCTATGCTAATTAAAAATTCGTTAGAGGGTCAACTTTCAAACTTTTGGATACAGTGATCGATGAGCCAAATCACGTAACAAACTCTTATTTGAACTATAATTTTAGGCTTTTAAGTCTAAACTACCAAACACGAATTAAAGTATGTCACTGCCTCTCGTATCAAGAAAGACTCTTGTTAGAGGTTAAATTAAACATATATATCACCTCAATTATATCCAAAACTTTGAGTGGGTCCACATTAGGAAATTAAGGAAAAATGCTTTGGAAAATATATATATCATGAAATAAACACTGCTCTAATCTGTTCAGCTAAAAATTTCTCGTCACGTGATGTGCGTGTGTGCGGGCGTGCCAGGACTAATCAAAGTCCAGAGATCGTTTGAACACGACACCAAGCACCTATCCAGGCAGCAGAAACTTAAGACCGGGGATCTAAAGGCCTATAAGGTCACTGTTTTTACGATCAGGCGATTGAATAGAAGTCAGGGGTACTACTTCCTATGGGTCCTTAAAGCAAATGATTTAAACAGGAAATCACAATCAATGGAAAATAGTAAAAACATATGAGAGAAATCGAACTGAAAAGAACTTAAACTTCATTGACGAAATTGAAATACTTACAAACGATAAGCTTACCAATCCTTTGAAAACCATGATAGATGCTTGAACGAAAATGATGTTGGATGCAGAAGTAAATACAGAATTAAATACAATGACTGGACGAAATTAAAACTAGAACAAAGTTAAAAGAAAATTGCAAGACAAGACTTGATGCTTGAAGTTTGATTGTTGAAGTGTTGGCTTTTGAAATGTTGCACTTCATCTTCATTTTATAGCTTTATGGCTGGAAAAAACTGCTCCTCCATGATCAATAACCGTCCCATGTTGCTCCATTCTCTGATCATGGCTCCCCCATGATCTCCATTAGCCATGATCTCCATTACTTTGATTGAGGCTCCATGATGCGTAGAACATGGCTGTGAGGCTTCATCCCAAACGTGGTATTCTACTACGGCTGAACCTCCTCAGCCATTATCCCAATTGTAACCAACTTTCAATTTAATCTCCTCTAATAGCTTGCCATGTGTCCCACTTCTATCTCCTCTTTGACTTAGTCTCTAATCAGCTTAGACTTCTGCCACGTGTCCTATTTATCTTGAACTCCTAATTAGCTAGCTCTACATATTAACCAATTCTCCTATTTTTATGCTAGCTAAATTCCCAGATCATCTCCATGTGGCCAATCCTCATTGGCCGGTAAAATTTAGCGTGAACATAATCAATAAGAATTGGTCTGGTTGTAAAGGAGTGAACTGTAAATCTAGACATTTCGGATTTAAAAACCATACAAGCCAAATTCTTTTGGCCAGCCACTAGGTACCAGCCAAGACTAATAATTTGAACGTTATACAAACCCATAGGATGGTTATGGAGAGCGGATGCTAATCTAGCGCCGACAATTTGGACACCTTGTTGCATTGAAAAAAAAAAAAAACCATTCATGTATCCCTCTCCAAACCAAACACCTTTAAACAAAACCAAACTACAAACAGCCCCTCTTCTTTTCTAAAAAAAAGTTAAAAACAAAGGAGATGCCGCAGCGATATAGAAGACAGTACTTTCTTTGGGTAAACGTAAGAACATCAATATAAATTGAAAGAGAGAGAGTGGGATTCGAAATCGAAACCTAATCCCTTAATTACAAAGGGGATAAGTGCCACTACTTCCCAATGCCTTGGCAATATAGTACTATAGGGCCCCGTTTGGATCGGGGGAATGGCCGCCTGGAATGAGAATGGATTCCGTAAGGCGTCGTTTGGATGTTATCTTGAGCACGGAATGGAATCAGTAAGTTGGAATGACCGGGAATGCACTCCTGCTGATGGGCGGAATTTCATTGCTGGCGGGGAGTGCGGTAATGTGATTACCGACTGTGGGGCGGAATCAAAAAAGTCTGGACTAACCCTCAAAATACGACCCCCTGCTCACACGACCCCCTGCTCACACTACCCCCTGCTGCCGTCGAAGCTCATGTCGAAGCTTACGCCGTCGACCCCCAGCTGCCGTCGGAGCCACGCCGACGTTCGTCTCCCTCTGCAGTCCCTCCCACGCCGCCGACGTCGGAGCTCACACTACCACCTGCTGCCGTTGAAGCTCACTCCGCCGACCCCCTGCTGCCGTCTGCAGAAATTCGTGCATTGAGAGATGGGATTCGGAGCCCTAAGAACCATCATTCGACCCATATCTAGAACCCTAATATCACGTGCATCGACATTCTTTTTCGGCTCACTTCATCGGCAATATCCATGGATTCCGGCATCGAATTGTTTCCACATCTTAACGGACACTCGATTTCCAAAGAGAAGACCCAAGAAAAACGCCTGCTTCTTACACCCCTCATGAGAGGGGGCGATCGTGGCTAAAATGGTGTATTGACTGGGAATTCTTCATTGAGTCAATTTCTTTTTGGTTTTATCGCTCTGCTCGCGGAGCGGTATATCGAAAAAAAGAAAATAGGAATCGATGACTTCATTTCTTCACCGGGCTTGGACCAAATATGTATACTAAACTGTCATCAAAGTTTGACATTTAATCACAAGGGAAGGGACTTACCTTTGCATGCTCCCCCGAACACGTTTTTATATATCAATCAAACATCCCAAATGATAAAAATAAATCATGATAAGAATAATACTAATGCTTAACTTGAATAAACTAACAACCTAATATAAATAACCTAAACATGCATTCCTATATACTAATAATCCTATCATACATGCTAAAGGAGATTCTAAATATGAATACTTAATCCTAAATACTCAATCCTAATATGGTATGATAATATAAGGATGGAAGAAGAGAAATATGCATAAGAAATAAGCTAGTCTATTATACATACTAAAGAAATATGAAACTTATACTATGCATGCTAATAAGAAACTATATCCTATGCATACTAACAATAAACTAAATCATATTCTAAGAAAACCTAACCTAACATGATTAAAGAAGAAAAAAGAAAAAGAACAAGAACAGAAAAAGAAAACTACTAACCTCTGCCTTCAAGTCTTCAAGCTTCAAGCCTTCTCCTCAAGTTCCGAGCCTTCTCTTCAAGCTCCAAGGACTCCAAGGAACTCAAAAACTTTAAAACTTAAGCTAGAGTGCTATGGGGGAAGCTTGTGCAATTGCTCAAGCCTCTACTCTCCAAGCTAGCTCTCTAAAGCTTATTCTGTGTGTTGAAACGTCTCCCGAACAATCTCAGTACATATGGCGCAAGACGATTCCACATATCGAGGTTATGGTTTTGTGGCTATACATGAAAATATCTTCCTTCTGCAGGTATTTTCCTTTTTTATTTTTGTGGATATACATGAAAATATATTCTGCAGAAATGATTTTTTTGCTTATCAAAAAAAAAAAAAAAATATTTTTTTTTTTTTTTTGGATAAAAAGTAAAATAAATTTGTAGTTGCTCAGAGTTGCTTTAATTTAAGCCATTTATTTCCAAATAAAGATATTGTTCATGTAATATTTTGTGATTATTAGCAAATGGGTAAAATTGGAAAATTACAGAAAATTTCATTCTATTCCTGTCATTGCCAAACACAGAAAATGGAATGGACTGTCATTCCAACCCCTAATTCCAGTCAGTATCCAAACGCTTCATATGGAATAAATTTCTGATTCCATTCCATGCCAGCTTGGGAATGGAATCAGATTCCATTCCGACCTATTTGATTCCCCCGATCCAAACGGGGCCTAGATGGAGTGGCTTTTTTGAATCCATAACCAATTGAAATTCAACTTGATTTTTTTTTTAATTAGTTTCATTTATTGGCTGATGCGGTATGTATGGTTTTTTTGGATAAATTACAATATTACATGAAACTGCTTTAAGGCATATATCATTTACCAAAAAAAAAAAAAAATCATAAACTTTAAAATTAAATAAATAAATTCTCTAAATTACAAGTTAGGTTCATAGAACTTCTTAATTGAACTTTAAGAACCCGAACAAATAACCACTTTGGTAAAATGCATATATCTCTAAAAAATAGGTAAATGCTAAGTTTTGGGTTTGAGCTACACATAAAAGCGTATCAATAATCATTTGTTAGTATTTGAAAAGTTTAGAGCAGGAATTATCTTTATCACTTGGGAAAAAAAAAGAAGAAAAAAACAAAAACAAAAACAAATAATTACATTTAATTATAGTTTAGGTTCATAAAACCTCATAAACTTCACTAATGGAAATGGCAAAATGTTATAAATTCATATTTTAGGAGGTTTATTTATTAATTTCATTTTTAGAGCTAGATTATTTGTTTAATTTTGAAATTTAGGGGATTTTATGAAATTGACTTATAATTCAATGGCCATATGCTTATACCCATTTTTTCTACTTCAAATAAAAAAAGCTAAAATTTTGTATTAATTATTAATTATTAATTTGTTTTTTTTTTTTGGTTTTTTGGTCACATGGTATACATTAGTAGGGTTAGTTGTTAGTCAATAATTAATAGGGGAGGAGACACCAAAATGCGGGAATTGTGGTATGTGTGGGCATACAAGTCTACCACTTAAAGCAAACCACCACAAACTCGCCAAAGGCAATAATCGAGCCCATGACTTCTAAGATAAGAGTCATGGGCTCTAGCCAATTGGCTAATCTCGATTGATTTATTAATTACTAATTTGTCATTGTATAATAATGAGTACACAGAGTTGGTGGTATTATTAGATAGCTTTAGCAATTTTCTAATTTTTGAACTTTGAGCACTCAATTTGTGTGTGAAAAATAAAATTTATGAAAATAAAAAATAAAAACAATTTAGTATAGATTTTTCATTTCAAAAGGGTGATTATAATGTTAATATATCTTTTTTTTTTTGGATAATTAATTATAATGTTAATATATCGGTAGGTCCAAATGAAATTGTTATTGATTTGATTGATACGGAGTCGGCAATGAAACCAACTGATGGGTTAAAATTGTATTATTATGGTTAAATATGTTTCTTATGAGGCTCAAGAAAGACGTCATTGCGAATCCAATCATAATCAGTCTTTTAAGAAATTAAAAGTTTTAAGTTTGACGTTTCTCATGGAACCAACTGATGATGAAGAAATTGCAATCCTTCTACCGTTCTGCATCCACGTACGCTTCAACAAAGGAGTACTAGCTGCACCATCGGCCGGACGCTTTTGACTAGAGCCGGTCCAGCCGGAGGGCAGTGTTTGACGGCCGAATTAATGAGACAATAAGGATCTAGTGGCATCCACGTAAGCAAACAAGAGGGTTGCTAGTTAATAATGACCTAACAATACATTCAATTAATAACAAGGGTTTCCATGTGCAATCCCCCTTTTTCTTGATAATTTGTCCAAACAAAAACTTTAGTCAAAGTGAAGAATCTGGTCTTTAAATTTAGTTTTAATTAATTTTATAAGTAAGTGGAGTAATACCTAAATGGAATTTCTCGAGGTATTTCACATGACCCCTCCTCTAAGAAGAGTATTCAAAGGGTCATGTACCCATATTCAATTCCCACTTTTGACTCCTACACTTTGCATTTTCATGTCATATATATATATATATATATATATATATATATATATATATATATACGGACACTATTTTTTTTACAACATTTTTAATTAATTAATACAATTTTTGATATAATTCATATTTTTATCAAGGAAAATGCTTTATGTACCAAAAAAATTGTCCCAAAAATGAATCCCAAATGATATGGCCCATAATATAACCACTCTCTTCTTTAATAAATTCTTTATTGTTAATGAATAAAGACTTAGAATTCATTTGGGATGTTTTTTTGGGATAAACTTTTGGGATATATAGCATTAGGGGTGTTCAAAAATCTGTCCAACCCAATCCCATCCACCTCGACCCCACCCGCAACCCACGGTTACAATGGTTAGGCGCGTTGGATTGGGTGGATTTGATAAATTTTTAGCGGGTTGGTTCGGTTGGCAGGAATAGAGGTGATAACCTGCCCTAAACCCAACCCCACCCACCAACAATATATAAATATATAAATAAATAAAATAAGTTTCATCAGTACCTTATATTTTTCCTTAATTGGATATGCTTGCAAGTTGAGTATTTTTTATTTTTTAGAGATATTGATTGTGCTAATTTTAAGATGCGCTTATTTTGTTGGATATGCTTTCATTTTTGAATGTGAAACCATATGTTAGTTTGTAAGATTTTTTTAATAACAAAGAACCTTTATTATTATCTATCTACTTAGTAGCATCTATTGTTATAAGAATTATTTGGATTATAGTTTAATTACTAAAGAACACAATATTGCATTGTTAGATACAAATTTGAGGTGTCTTTGCTTGTTAAAAAAGTTTTAGGAACTTTAGATTTTTTTTTTTTAAATAGTAATACTTTACCCGCTCAATCCACCTAACCTGCCGGTTGAAATTCGTCATAGATTCAACAAATCCGCTTGTTATTGAGGTAGGCGGGTGAGACGATTAGTCTCATGCCAAGGGCGAGTTGGTTGACAGTTTTACTCTCCACCCGACCCGCGCACACCCCTGTATAGCATTACTCTTTTGTTAACTCTACTGTTTAACTAAGATACTTCACTCTGCCATATCATGTGCTCAATATTACATTAATCAAATTTCAGTCACTTGATCTTTAAATTTTATTTTTATATTAATAAAAAAATTTATATTAATTTTTGAAAGTCAAACGACTTTTTCTCCGATAACTTTGATAAGATTTGGCAAGTATATTGTTGGAGATATGCCTTAAAACCAATCGTAAAGAGCATATCAATTTCATATTATATTTAATAGAAGGTAAAACTTATCTTGTATATTTAAATATATATGGTAAGGTCCATGAATAAATGATAAGAGAAATATATATCTTAGGTTAATGAGATAGGGAGACTTATATTTTTCATATACATTTATTCTAAAGGAGTTCATGTTCATAGGTTTATTAAAGTGGACATTTATAAACCGTCAAGAGTAGCACATATTTAAACTAACTCCAATGGGAGGATAGGTAGTCTTTCCTATCAGTGTAGTGACACTAAGGTTAATTTGTGGGTACATATTAGAGAATATGTGCACTGAACATGATCTGCAAGAATATTCTTATGGATTTTAGTCAAAAGAATATTATTATGTTACGTTCATTTGGTAACCCTTAGACCTGAGGCACCATAGTTATCTTATGTATAGGCCACTTGAGTTTGATAGTATCTTGTACATTCTTAACCAACGGGTGTAATCAGTACTCATTGGCTCCAATAGGGTTATGTATGAAGGTATTACGCAAGAAGGAATCATCACTTTCATCTTTGATGAAAGTGAATGTTAGAGTTTGTTCACAAAGATAATCCTCATAATGAATCTCTGGCCAGAGTGATACGTGAACTGTGAAAGAGTTTCATCGGGTTTATCTTATTGGGATTATATTTTGTGGAACATATATCAAGATGTTAAGATAGGGGTTTGACTTATAACCATACTTGATTATCTTAACAGTGATATTAAGGGATGGATGATTATGAAACATGAATGGTTCATTTAGTTCTGCTATTCACCCATACTTAGGGTACGTCATGATATATTACTAGATGTCACTCATTACCAGTGAATGCCTATTGATAAAGTGTTATCAATGAGGACGTAATTGGAATCGTTCCAATTGAACCTTGAAATAGAAATTTTCTATTTTAGGAGACATTGAGATGTCCCTGTCCACTGCTACGTTGGGGTGAACCCAAATGGTCACACACATTAAGGGCATAAGTGAGTCTTTTGAATTAAAGGGAGGGGAATATTCATATTTATTAGTGATTTGATCCTTATTATTAATAGTTAATAAGTGAGGGGTCAAATTGCAAATAAGAGAAATATTTTCTATAAAAGGAGCAACTAGGTCAAGCTAGCACTAAGTAACCTAGCTCATCACTTTGTGGAGGCTAAAAAAGATTGAGGAAACCCTAGGGCCGAATTCCCTTGCGCTCTCTCTCTCCTAGCCAAAATCTCACTCTCTCTCTCTAAGCTTGCTTCTCTTCAATTATTGAATAGTTGCAAGGATTCAAAAGGTCTTGTGCTTGTGTGGATACCTTGGAGGCTTTATCCACTTTGAAACTCGAGGAAAGCTACATCGAAAGGCAACCAAGTGAGTATGATTTAATTTGTTAAATATGCATTCTTGTTTTATTATTCATGGTTCTATGTTTGTTCGAATCCTTGTTGGATTTCGATGATGGATTCAATTCTTTAAAATTTTTTATCGTATGTCTTCCGCTGCGAATTCTGTTCATCGATTTCCTTTCATATTTTGTGTATTCACAAGAGATCTAATGATCAGTTTCATAAAATACAATTTTTAAAAAAATTATTGAGAATAGCGTAACTTGAAGAAAAAAAAAATCCAAAATCTCTCTCTCATATATATATATATATATATATATATATGAGTTCCGTTCCTGTGAGGACTTCTTTATATGAGGACTTGGCTTTTTGGCCAATGAAAAATGAGTATTTTGAAAAATTGACCATTGGATTTAATATTCTTCCTATGTATGACAGGCATGCCAAAAATTATAGTGATCGGATCACTGGTTTATTAAATACAAACTATGAAAAATTAAATACCTATATAATGCTTAAGAGTCTGTATTTAAGAAACTAGTGGTCCGATCACTGTAATTTTTGGCACGCCTATCATACATAGGAATAATATTAAATCCAACAGTTAATTTTTCAAAATACCCATTTTACATTGGCCAAAAGGCCAAGTTCTCATATAAGGAAGTCCTCACAGGAACGGAATTCATATATATATATATATATATATATATATATATATATATATATATATAGGAGCACACAAACCAGCGCAATGCGCGGGATTTATCAATAAGGTTTTATTTAATAAATTATAATTGTATAAGATAAGTATTTTGATTAAATGATTTTGATTGTTTGATCTTAATTATATTTATAGAATTATGGGGTTAAAATATATATTTTAATAAATAAGAATAATTAAAACTGCTAAATATATTGGAGAAAATTAATTTGGATGTATTATTCAAAAACTAAAAATTTTAAAATACCACAAAAAAGTAAAAAGTAAAGTGGAACCAAATTTTTTAAATAAAAATAAAATATAATTAAGAAGAGAGAGAGAGAGGGGAAGAAGTAGGTGAGATCCACAATAAACAAAACGGAAAAAAGAAGAAGAAGAAGGAAAATACTACTTCATCCACCATATTAGTTGGCATTTGATGTGTGTTCAAATCAATAAATGTAATCTATATATATATATATATATATATATATATATATATATGGGATAGGTTCCCCTTACACCCTATCTTGACACTTATGTTTACATCTCGTTTTCAAATATCATTGTAGGTCGAATATTTTGAGAAACCGTCCATTAGATTAGATACTTATTTTATGTTTGTCATGTAGGGAAAAAATCAAACTGATCCAACGGTTAGTTTTTGAAATATATAATTTTGAAGAACTATTATTTTTTTTACTAATTAAAAACATAACAGTTTTTTATAGTGACATTTCTTAAAATCTAACCATTGGATCACTATGATTTTTGGTATACATGATATGCATAGGAAATGAATTGAATCCAACGATCGATTCGTCAAAATATTTATCTTAGGTAGTGTTTTGAAAACAAGGTGTAAACATAGTTGTCAAAATAGGGTGTAAGGGGAACGTGACCCTATATATATATATATTTCAAGATCATAAACACCATTGGTCCATGTGAGGTGATTGAAAAAATGTAGTGAAATAGCATTACTCAAAAATTAATTATGGAAAGATAAAGGAAACTTAAATGCGACCCACCTCAATAAAGAACTTTGAAAGTTTAAATTTCATTTAATTAATTGGACCAATCATATAATGCCATATCATTTTAAAATGAAGGAAGGGAGAAAATTAAGGAGAGGAGAAAATGAAGGAGGGAAGAAATTCTAGGGCCGTCACATCAGCGTAATGCTCTTTATATAATAGTAAGACTAGCATAAATCCCGGGCGATGCCCAGATATAAAAATAATATGGGAATATTAAAAAATTTATTAAAAAATATAAATATTTAATAAATGGTTTAATCAATTTTAGTTTTAATATTATTTAATAAAATATTTTTAAATCTTGAACAATGCCTATGTGTGAAAATAATAATGGAACATTAAGAAACTAATTGAAAAATATAAATATTTAGCAAAAATTTTGATCAATTTTATTTTTAACACTATTGAACAAAATACTTTTTATAATGTTGTCCAATTTTACACAGAAAATAATGAAAAAATATTTTTTTTTTCTCAAAACTAAATGTGAATTATTGTTACTTTTTAAAATTAAATAACATTAATAGAATTTTTTTTTACCATCATTTGGATCAGACATGTAAAGAAATGTATGAAAGAGAGCTTTACTATTTTTTAAATGTATTAATTAAAAATAAAGTGAAATAATCTACAACTTTTAAATAATTATTTTGATTTAATTAATATGTTGGTGTGGCAATGGCAGAAAGGGGTTGGAACCAACGAGTAGGCGGCCCAACGTGTGCATCTTGGAGTTTGATATTTGAGTGAGAATAAGAGTTGCCATTCAATTCTTACACCCCAAAATATATATAATTTTTATTGCAAGTCCAATGTGGGAATTGAATGCATTTTCCTCCACCACTTTTCATGCGTGCTTAAATATTTACATGAATTGAATTTGCTTTACATTTATTTTTCTTTTTCTTTAAAAAAGAAAAAAAGGAAATGACAAATCTAATTTAGAGCATTAAATTTACGGTTTCCTTAGGTCTAGATTGAGCATTAAATTTCCTGTGAGGAGCCAAGGGCCCAAACCCACTACCTGACATGAAAAGCTAGCTAGCTATGGAAATGGCTCAGTGAAATCCCACCTTTAGACAGAGTCAGATTTGGGCCTACAAGCTACAAAACGGGTAGTCTTTTTCCTTTTCTTAAATCTTATAAAGGCAAAATTCAATTCAAAATCTCTAATATAATTATTTAAAGACTTTATTAATTATCAATTAAAAAAATATTTCTGCAATGGAGATCCCAAATGAGATGAGTTAAAGATACTATTAAATTAATTACAACATTAAATAATAAATGATCACATTGAACTTCTTCCATGCATCCAAGGGAAACACAGGGAAGTGTGTTTTCGGGTTAGTTTAATTTAAAGTGGGAGGTGCAAACAGCAGAGTGATGATGATCCTAGCTATGATTTCAAAGAATTAATTTCTCATTGACTTAAATTCAATTGGTATCAACATGGGTACATACAAGAGAATAGAGATAGATACGATCCTCACATTTCTCAATAATAACTATTACCAACACGTATATGACATATCTAGTACAGTAGAGAGTTGAGACAGGCACATATATCTATTATATTGCATTTAATAATGGTTGTGGTGAACGAGTTTTCTACTAGCTAGTTTGACCTAGGTGGTGAGTATTACACCTGAGAAAGGTAAGTTGGATCCCACTTC
>JAESVK010001282.1:790162-812911 GCA_017140935.1 Hamamelis virginiana
GTTTAAACATCTTTGTTGAGGAGAAGAAAACCTTAAAGAGTGTTTTAAAAACCCAACGAGTTTGTCTTACAACTGACACATGGACGTCTGTACAAAACTTGAATTATATGTGTCTTACTGCCCATTACATTGATAGTGCATGGAAACTTCAAAAAAAAATTCTCAACTTTTGTTTGGTTCCAAATCATAAGGGTGAGACACTAGGCAAGGTTGTTGAGATGTGTTTGTTAGATTGGGGAATAGATAAGATACTCACAGCTACAGTGGATAATGCAAGTTCTAACAATCTTTGCATTGGACACTTGAAGAGGAAGACTAAGAATAGAAGGGGAACCATTCTAGAGCATGAGTATTTACATATGAGGTGTTGTGCTCATATTCTAAATCTCATTGTCTGTGATGGTTTAAAAGATATTGATGACTCAATTTTCAAAGTGCGTAAGGCAGTGAAATATGTTAAATCTTCACCTTCTAGGATGGCTAAATTTAAAACTTGTGCTGAAAAAGAAGCAATTGAATACAAGAACCAAGTTTGCTTAGATGTGTCTACTAGATGGAACTCTACTTATTATATGTTGGAGAGGGCTTCGCAGTTTCAGAAGGCTTTTGAAAGATTGGAGGAGGATGACAAATATTTCATTGCTTATTTTAGAGATGATGATGGTGAAGGTAATGGTGGGAGTGAATGTGGGCCTCCTGATAATGAAGATTGGGAGAAGGTTAGATTGTTTGTTAAATTTCTTAAAATTTTTTACAATGCAACCTTGCGTTTTTCTGGGTCTTTGTATGTCACGGCAAATACATCATATATTGAGGTCTTAATGGTTCAAAATGCTATTGCTCATTTGTGTAAAAGTCAAGATCTTTCTTTAAGACTAATGGCGGAGAGCATGAGATCTAAGTTTGATAAATATTGGGGAAACTTGGATAGAATGAATTTGTTGATGTTGTTTGCATTGATTCTTGATCCTCGATATAAGTTGGAGTATGTGAAATTTTGTTTTAGTAATTTTTATGATGCTCCTACTGTGGATGTGTTGATAAAGAAGGTGAAAGATAGAGTGGTTCAATTTTATGAATGGTATGTGGAGCATAACACAACTAATAGTGCACAACACACAAGTGGGGGTGAGCCATCGAAAGTGGTGAATATTGATGAGGAGGATGATGTGAGGACAATGTACACTTCTCAAATCAGGAAGCACTTATTTGAAAAAAAAAGTTTGTGTTCCAAGTCAGAATTGGAGAGATACTTGTTGGAGATTTGTGTGGATGATAGTCCTAATTCCAATTTTGATATCTTGAATTGGTGGAGGACTAATTCCTCTAGGTTTTGTATTCTCTCATTGGTTGCACGGGATGTTTTAGCAATTCAAGTATCTACAGTTGCATCTGAGTCAGCATTTAGCACAGGAGGGCGTGTTCTTGATCCATTTCGAAGTTCCATGTCTCCACAAACTGTGGAGGCCCTCATTTGTTGTCAAAATTGGTTACGCACTTCATTAACTCCTATAAGTATTCGAGATGCTTTAGATGAGGTGGAAGAATATGAGAAGCTTGAGTCGGGTAATCAAACTTACAACTTGTTTATTTTCTTTATTTTTTTCTTATTGCATTTTAGTATAATTAATCTTTTGTATTCTTATTCCCTCATAGATATAAGTTTGGTGACAATTTCTGATGTTTGAATATAATGAATAGAATGACGGTTGTGGCAAAGTGATGGTAAGTTATGCTACAAGTATGCTAACAAGTATACTTTTCTTTTTTATCATGCTTGTAAGAGTGGCTTAATTATGGGTAGTTTTATGATTTCTAACTCCTCTCTCTTGTTTAAATTTTGCAGTTTTGAGAAATTTTGTACCAAGATTGGACTCATTGGTGCTATAGTGCTTTGCTTCAGTTGTTGGTGGCATTTTGAGTTTTGAGAAACTTTTTGTAGGCTTGTAGCCTTTGAAGTTTGAACACTTTCTTTTCTTTATTGTTATTATTTCCCTGTGTTTGGTTACTTGGATTTTATGAATCACTTTTCATGTTTGGTTAGTAAGGACACTTGAATACTTATCTTATTTTTCATGTATGGTTATTATGGACAGTTGGGCACTTAAATGCATTTTCAGTTGGACAAATTGTGTAAAAGTTCAATATTTATATTTAGTTGTACTTATCTTATAATCTTAAGAGGGACTTTTAATGAAGCACAAAGCCTTAGCAAGATCAAGAAGGTAATGAATACAAGTATGGTCAAGACAATCTAATATTGTTATATACCTTAATTTACTCATCTTATGAGTTACTTTGCATTATCATTTCTATAGCTTTGCTTTTTTTTTTTTTATTATGGAATGTTGGATAAGAAATATCTCTTCATTATTTTTATACAGGTTTAATTATCTTATTGGTGACTTTGGGTGTTTTGGTGGACACTAGTTGGGACTTGGGAAGTAAAACTCAATATACTGGCAACACCCACAAGGTTAGGAGTTTCTCATATTTTTATATAATTTTACTTGAATTATGAATGACTCTGCATAGTTTTACTATCATGTTGAGATGTGTTTTTGCTTTTGTCCCCAGTTTTGGGGCGGTTCTTTTGTTTTACTATAATGTTGAGATGTGTTTTTTTATAGTTTTAGTTGAATTATGAGTGACTTTGCATAGTTTTTTATTAAAGATTGTTGGAAACATAACCTAGAAAAATATTACTATTGAGGATTATTTTTTATAGTTCAAGATCTTTACTTAATTACTTGTGACTTTTAGTAGGTACAAGTTAGGAAACATAACCTAGAAAAACATGTTCTTGCTTTTGTCCCCAGTTTTGGGACTGTTATTTTTTTAGATTAAGAGCCTGTTCAACCCGTTCAAACCGCTCAAACCACTCAAACCGTGTGGTTTGGGTTGGCTTGGGTTGACTTTTTCAATGGGTTGGCTTGGGTTGGCATTTTAGTGGGCCGTTATAATTGGGTTGGCTCATTTTATGCTTCCAAACCGGCCAACCCGGGCCGTTTACACCCCTAGCTTCGACAATCGGTTCCTCAAAGGGCCAATCCTGCTCCTGCATTGTCCCAATCGGCCAATGTTGTTTAGGAGATACGTTCTGGGAGTCTGAAAAAAAGACGTCGTCTTGAGGGAGATGGTGCTTCTAATGTGGATGCCCCTATCACTGAAGAGGTCGGGATTGGATAAAGAATAGGATCAGGACTTGGAAGTCGACCGATCCGGTTCATTGCAGAGGAATGGCTTCAGTTCGGTTCATCAGCTTTTGCCCTTACTCTTCCTGAACTGAATGTGGAAAGCCCATTCTTGGCTGTTCCCCCTTCATGCCTGAGAGCTCTTCAGAGTTTAATCATCCCTGTCGATCGGGCAATTTTTCAAAGAACGTCTCAATCAAAAATCCTCACGCTTCTTGCCAATCCGACTATAAGGGTAATTTATTCTTTTCTCGACTTTCAGCAGTTTATGCTTGAATTTTATTGAGTGGCTTTATAATATCTTGTTTTCTTTGGATGTAGAGTGCTATTATTGGGCTTAATTTATTCAGTGCATGAAGCTTAGGATGCAAGGCGAGTCAAAGTGTGCTAAAACTTTGGCTAGTAGGCTAAAGATTGAAGCCGAACGGTTGGCATAAGAAGTCCAGGATAAGGATGTTGCAATGACGGAGGTTATAGCCCCTCATAAGGCCCAAGATAAAAAATCTGCGAAGAGGACAGCTGATCTGCAGGCAAAAATTGTTAAGGCCAGTGAAGCTGAAAAGGAGATCGGTTCCAAAACTGTTGCCAACTACCGGTCCTATGAAGAATTTTGGATGTTTGTCATAAATGAAGCAAGTGGATTTCTGATCCAGGGATTTGACGCAGCTCGAGGAATGGTTAGTAAGCTTCTACTTGATGCCGATCTTTCAAAGGTTATGCTGGAGGAGCTTGCAGCTCAAACCCAAGCTTCCCAAGTTCCTGCTGATCTGGATGATAGAGATCAAGATGCTACCGGAGATCAAGAACAAACCGGTCATAATGCTTCCTTTCTGACATCTCCAGCTTTCGAAAGAGCTCCCAATATTGTTGACCAATTTACTTTGACTAGTGCTGACCGAGCTATTCCAGTTGATGATTAGCTTTTTTATGTTTTTTCCTTTTTTTGAATTTATGTATTAACTCTTTTGTCGAAAATGGAATGAGATTCCTTTTTTTTTTTTTTTTTTGCATAAGTTATTATGATCGGTGTAGATTTTTTTTGTTGTAGTACATCCGTTTGTAGTAGTATACTTGCCCCCAGTTTGTTGTATAGAAAAATAGCTTGTCTTTATCTTATACCGAACTAGATATAGTTGGAAATATTTTTAAGTAGCGAAGAGTAGGAAAAAATTAATCTTGGGATTTTTCCAAAGGAATTGAGATCGATTGAACACAAATGATCGCTTTTTCTTTGGGCTTTCAGTTTGAAGAAGAGCCAAAGCTATAGTGGTCTGAATAGATACCATGTTATATGAGGCATGAAAGTTTGATTTTTACGCCCCCGGATCTCCGTGATTGATTTGAGCAAAAGAACAGTTTTTGCTGGCCCAACTTTATTTGGGACTTGAGATTGTAGAATGTGTACAAAAAATGAGAAAAAAATGGATATTGATTAAAGAAAAAGCAATAAACTGTAAAAGAAAAAGGATACAAGTAAGAGATCATATAAAATAACACATATTATGACAAAACATTGTGATTGATTATCACGTTTGATTCATAGGCAAAGATATAACAAAGAGATGAGGAAGTAAATGTAAAAAAGGAAATATGCATTGAAGAAAAGAAAATGAATCATACAAGTTAATGTGATCGGGGATTGACATGTAGTGTACCAAAAAGATGGGAATAGTCCCTATTGGTAATATTTTTTGAGATGAGTGGCATTTCAAGGACGGTTGATCAGTTTACTGTCCAAATCGGTTATCCAGTAAGTCCTTATACGATTGAAATGCTGAACTTTATATGGTCCTTCCAAATTAGGCTCTAGTTTATTTGGGCTAAGGACTTTTTTCAAGACCAGGTCACCAGGTCTGAAGTGACGACTTTTGACCTTTTTATTATATGCCCGAGCCATTTGGTGTTTGTAGGCAGCAATACGTAGTCGAGTTATTTCTTTTTTTTTTTTTGTTCAAGCATGTCCAGGTTGAAACGAAGCTCGCTATCATTTTCGTTGGGATTAAATGTTTCAATCTGATAAAAAGGAATACCAATTTCAACAGGTATAACTGCTTCATTTCCAAAAGAGAGAAAATGGGGTTTCCCCTGTTGAAACCAATGTTTTAAAACCGGGACCGTTCATCGAACCAGAAAAGTTACCAGGTTAAGGGTTAACCGGTTGTGGACCAGCCTCGTGGCGGGGCCTAGGTGTCCACATCATCACCGGGCGATGTGATTAGGGGGGTTTAGAAAACAAACAAAGGAGTCGCCACCTTATTTTTAAGGAATAAGGAAACCATAAAAATATTTTATTTTCAATAAAACAAACTCCATTTTCAATGAAAAGACAGTCTACAAACCAGAGTTGGATCCGGGGGCTAGGTTACGACGTGGGAAGGTTCCAAGCTTTCACTTGTAGGCACCCACCTCGCCCTAATTAAAGGACTTCTAATTTATTTGGGCTATTTAAATTTCTTAATGCAAACAATCCTAAATAATCTAATCAACCAAAAAATAGTGTTATAAATGAATTATCTATATTAGTTATATTAATAATAATAAAAAAAATACAAACAAACCCTAAGAACCTAGAATACCCTACGGGCATCCTAGGGCGGACTTGAGCCCTATTAGCGCCTACGTAACTTACTAGTATCACCTAGCAAGTATCAAAGTCCACGTAGTTCGACTACCCTAGGACTCTCCTATTGTAATCGATCACATCATCAAAGGTATTTCAACCTAATTCAAGACTCTAACTTCGAGAGTTTTTTATTCTTTCAAAATCATTTATTTGAAATCATTTCAAATTAAAAGACATTCATAAAATCCAAATATTCCAAATAATTCTTATCTTTAGAATTCAATTCCAATTAAAAATCTTTTTCGAAGATTTTTAAGAAAACAAATCATATGGGTAGGAATCTCATTCCTAGATAAAAATCTTTAAAACATTTCAAATCTTTTTGAAAATCATTTAATAATCAAATATCTCAGAAATCATGTTTATTTCATAAACATTACATCAAAAATATTTTTATAAAATATCTCGAAGGTTGACTCTCAAATTGATTAAAATACTCAAATCTGAATATGACTTTTACAACAAAGGAAATTCCTAGGGAAGGTCAAGTGACCTTCCTAGCCTAGGGTCTCTAACTAGCCCTAAAGTAAATCTAAAAACCTAAAAATACTAATGCAATGCATGCTGAAATTTAAACAAATAAGCATGTAATCAATTCTAAAAATGCATGAAAATGCTCCTAAATGCACACTAATTAATCTATGTAAACCTAAGCATATTTCTAAGTTGGATTTGGCCTTAAAATAATTTTTAGAAGTGATTTAAGGGCATAAACAAATCTGGACAGATTTGAATATGAACCTTTAATCGCTCTAAAAATCATGAAAACAAAGACTAAAAATGTGAAAATGTCCTAGCATGCTTTCTACATGAATATACTATGAAACTACTAATAGAATCATGCAAAATATGGCTTAAAAATGATAATATAACTATTTTAAAACATGTATTCACATCTGGACAGATTTGAATACATAATTAAAGTAGCTTAAAAATCATTTTTAATCCATAAAAACATCAAATAAACACCCTAGCATACAATCTAACATGCTTGACTAATTTACCATGCAAAAACATATCAAAAAAACTACACAAAACTATGGTTAAATAATTAATTTAAACACAAGGGGAGGATCTTACCTTCGCACGCTCCCTCGTACACAATTTTTATGTTCAAACAATCAAATCCATGGCAAGTGTTCAAATAATCATAAAAAGCACAAACAAAAAGACTCAAGACTCTTCACATGTCAAAATACACATTAACGTACTCATATTATCATTAAAATCATCAATCAATTATCATGAGATTCAAATAACAACATGAATATATTAACCTTTACTCTAAACATGCTTACACATAAAATAATAAAAAACTCATCCTAAACATGATTACTAACATAAAATAATAACAAAACTAATCCTAAACATATTTAACCACATAAAATCATAATAAAAATAACCCTAATCATGCTTGCTAAACATAAAATAACAAGAAAAAAACTAACCCTAACATGCATATTCACATAAAATCATAACAAAACAACAATAATCTTAGGCATGCATAAAATCACAAATAAAACAAACCCTAGTCATGCATCCTAACATAAAATTATGATAAAACTAATTAACCATAGGCATGCATCCTAACATAAAAATCACAAATAAAATTAACAAACCCTAGACATGCATACTAACAACAAAACTAACTTTAGTCATGCAAGCTTCATTGAACAAACATCATGTAATATCCAATATTATTCTACATATGCAAACAACTAAGAAAGTATACATCTTGAATACATGAGGATGGAGAAACAAAAAGGATTTTCATGAAAATCAATCAAAGAACAAGACCATGGTTGAGTGTTTACCCTTCGATCTCCTTCTTGGCTACTCTTCTTCAAGCTTCTAGCCTTCAATTCTTGCCCCTTCAATGGTGTAAAAATGAAGGTCCAGATCTGTAGCCACCTTCTCCAAAAACCCTAAAATTCTCTCCCTTTTCCTCTAACTCCATAATGCAGCATATATAGAGCTAGGGTTCAAAACCTTGAATGGTTAGGATTTAATCCTCTAAAAATGATCCTAGGGTTTAGAACAAATCCTCCTAGGGTTTGCAAGCTGAACCAAGTTCGAATTTATCCCAAAAAATCAAGTCAAATCGGCCAAAATAGGTGAAAATTTCCAAAATGGCAAAATTGGCTCGACCATGCTGGTGACCATCCTAGCCTGGACGGCTAGCCGTCCTAGGCTGGACGGTTGGCCGTCCTAGCTAGGACGGTCACCGTAGTGACTTCCCAAATTTTGTTCCCTAATTCTAGGGTTTTCATATTTTGGCTATATTTTGGTCAAATCTGATCCAAATTCGATGGTTCAGGGCTCAAAACGACCGTGTTTTGATCCTCCACATTTTTAGAATGTTTTTGGGTTAAAAATACTTGACCATGGTCAAGGGTTTTAACAAAAAGCTAGCCAACTGACCCGGTTGTGCCAAAACTGGTCATATGACCATTCTTTGTTTTGTAAAATTGATCAATTAGGCTTGCACCACTTCTAAAAGCATGGTTTTAACATGAAATTGGTACTTGAAAACATGTTTTAAAAATCTTTCATTTTGGTGAAAATGACCAATTCACGGTCGATTTGAACAAAACCCTAATTCAGCTCATTCTTACCCGTGGGATCGATTTTGGGCGAATCTATCCCAATCATTCAAAAGCTCAATTGACACTTCAAATACACTCCCCACATCCTTATAAACCTCATGAGACAATCCGTTTCGAATTCGGAGGTCATTCGGAAATTATACGAGAAAAAGGACGAAAATGCCCTTCAAGTCGCAAAAACCCTAATTACCTATCGAGCTCTCATCAGAATGCTTTGAAAATTTACAGGGATGTTCTAAAACACCTCAAAAGTCAAATGCAATACAAATGGGTTGATTCCAATCCAAATGTACACATGAAATAATGAATTGTCATTTTCCTCAGAAAAGGGCAATTTGGTCTTTACAAGGCTAATCCCTCACCAAATGATCCACTCTTCGAGTTGATCATTTGTATAAGTATATGATAGAAATAATTGGTAAAAATGGGGTGTCCACACCGGTTCAACTATTGGGTTAACCGAGTTGAACCGTAACGTCACCATGACGTCATAAATATATTATTATTTATTTATTTATTAGAATAAAAGCTGTAAATGATTCAAAATATAATTTTTTTTACATGTTTGTACAATCAATTCATATATTTGAATTTATTTTCAATCATCAAAATTGAAAATTGATAATTACTATTGATCAATCTTTATTATATATATTTTTTAAAATGCAAGATAAGAATATTGTATTATTAAATTAGGTGCTTGGGTTTCTTTTTAATATTTGGGATTTTTTTAGACTAATTTGCCTTTTTAGCCTTCTTGGCTTTAAGAGATTTAAAAAGATTGGGGCTATTTTAGTCATTTTAGCAACTTAAAAAAAAAACCGTCCGATTTTTTAACCGGGTTGACCGGTTCAATCGCCGGGTTGATCGGGTTTTGCAAAAGAGAGCGGTTTTTGACTTGAATGGGTTTTTGTTGGTTAAACCAACCGGAGAGGGGACCTGTTCCCGGTTCAATCGGTTGAACCGACCGGGCCGGTCCGGGTTTGATAACATTGGTTAAAACACGACTAGTAGTACGATAGGCCCAGAGGACTGAAGGCAGGTCATCCACCCATATGCATTTTGCTTTTTCCAATCTTTTTTCTAAAGAATGGATAATAATTCGGTTAGTGACAACAACCTGACCATTAGCTTGATTGTGACCGGGTGACGAAAAGTTGTTCTGGATGCCAAGGTTTTGGCACAAGTTGTGCAGGCCGGTATTGTTAAACTGGGTTCCATTGTCGGCGATCAGTATACGAGGGAAACCAAAGCGCAGATGATGTCTTCCCAAATGAAACTTCTAAAGCTACTTTCGGTTATTCGAGCAACAGGTTGGGCTTCAACCCATTTAGTGAAATAATCAATGGCTACGATAAGGAATTTTTTCTGATCTGTAGAGGTCGGTAGTGGGCCAACAATGTCGTTTTCCCACTGGGCAAATTGTTATGGATTAGAGATCGGAGTGAGTGTATTTGGTGGTTGATGTGGGATCGGCGCGAAACGCTGACACTTATCTCATTTGCGAACCAAATCAATAGCATCTTTCTCAAGGTGGGGCCAGAAATATCCAGAAATATCCATGTCGAACCGGCATGGTTGCCATAGATGCCTTCATGAATTTCGCGTAAAATGTAGTTTGCCTCGTTAGGTAGGACACATAGAACGTATGGACCATAGTAGGAGTGACGATAAAGACTGTCGTTGATTATGCAATACCGAGCTGCTTTACTTCGAATCTGTTGTGATTCAGTTTTATAGGATGAAAGTGATCCTGACCTGATATAATTCTTGACAGGGTCAATCTATGTAGGATCAGGTTGGATAATGAAGATAGGTTTGTCGAGCATATCGATTAAAGGATGTTCAGCTAATTTGATGACTACCGATCGAGGGAGATCGGTATTAACCGCCGAAGCTAGATGGGATAAGGCATCAACATGATGATTCTCTTCTCTGGGAATTCGGCTAATAGTAACGCTTGTGAATTAGTCGAATGCCTCTTTGGTTCTGCTCAAGTACTTCTGCATGGTTGGTTATTTGGCTAAGTAACTCCCATTAATTTAACTTAACTAACAATCAATTGAGAACCACTGAACACCTGAAGATGTTGAACTGAGAGGTTAGCTGCCGTTTGGAGTCCAGCAAATATAGCCTTATACCCATCTTCGTTATTTGTCACCTTGAAGCTAAGTCGTAGGGCTAGCTCAATTTTGTCGCCATCAAGAGAGGTCAAAACCACACCGGCCCCTAAGCCTTTACAGTTGGAAGAGCCATCAACAAAAAGAAGCCAGATATCCTAAGGAGGGGGCTCGACTGTTTTATTTTACATTAAAGGGGAAAGTAATTATCTCATTAATCGGACAGTCGGACGTAAATTTTACAATAAAAATCAGCCAGCACTTGTCCTTTGACTGCTAGCCGGGGTCGGTATTCAATATTAAACTCACTGAGCTCGACTGCCCATTTAATCATTCTACCCGATGTGTCAGGACGATGAAGGACATGATGCAAAGGTTAATAGGTGAGGATAACTATGGGATGAGCTTGAAAATATTGTTGAAGTTTCCTGAAAAAAATTACAATAGAAAAAGCTAATTTTTCGAGGTAGGGGTACCGACTTTTAGCATCGATCAATAATTTGCTAATGTAATAGATCAGTTTTTGTATACCATAATCATCTCGGATAAGAACTGAGCTCACAGAGGTGGGGGAAACTCCTAAGTAAAAAAAAAAACATTTCCCCTTGGTTGGGTTTTGATAGTAATGGTGGTGATCCCAAATACTTTTTCAGTTGCTGGAATATTTCTTCAGACTCTGGGTTCCACTAAAACTTTTTTTCCCTTTAAGAACGTTGAAGAAGGGCGATCCTTTTTTAGAGGATTTTGAAATGAATATATTCAATGCTGCCATCCGACTAGTAAGGTACTAAATCTTTTTGATCATTTTTGGCGACTCCATTCTTAGAAGGGCTTGAATCTGATCGGGAGTAGCTTCAATGCCTCGTTTGGTGACAAGAAATCCAAAAAATTTGCCCGATGAAACTCCAAATGAACATTTCGTTGGGTTTAGTCTCATGCCATATTGTCTTATAATCTTGAAGGGCTCATCTAGTTATTGAATGTGATCGAGTGCCTTTAAGCTTTTAACGAGCATGTCGTCAATGTAGACCTCCATGGTGGAGCCCAACAGAGATTTGAACATCCTGGTCACAGTTCGTTGATAGGTTGATCCTGCAATTTTCAACCCAAATGGCATTTGGGTGAAACAGAACATACCATATGCGATGGTGAACGAAGTTTTTCCTTGATCGGCAGGATACATCATGATTTGATTGTAACCCGAATATGCATCCATGAAGCTCAAAAGCTCATGACCAGCCGTGGAATCGATCAATTGATCAATTCGAGGAAGTTGAAAGCTATCCTTAGGACAAGCTTTGTTAAGGTCTTTGAAGTCAATACACACTCTCCATTTTCCATTCTTCTTTTTTACCACAACACAATTGGAGAGCTAATCGGGATAGAAGACTTCACGAATAAAACCTATTTTGAGAAGCTTCTGAACTTCATCTTGAATTGCTTTGTCTTTTCTGCTGATGATACACGTTTTTTTTGCCTTATAAGTTTGAAAGTCGGGTCAACTTGTAATTTATGAATTGCTATAGAGGGATCAATGCCTGGCATGTTATCGTGCCCCCAAGCGAATATATCCCGGTTGGCTTTCAAGAATTTTACAAGATCTGACTTAATTGGATCAAGGAGTTGAGACCCTATCAAGGCAGTTTTGGACTGATCGATGGGATATACTTGGATTTCGATCACTTCTTCCAGGGGAGCAGTTGTAGAGCTGTTTTCATCTCGAAAATACTTCATTTCGTGTTCAGAATCCAGTAATTGCTATTGAATGTGATCATATAGAATTTGGAAAGATACATTTTGCGGCAAGGAGCTTGGTGAGGGATCGGCAAGAAGGTGATCGGGGGGGCTTAGCTTCGGAAGGCACTCGGTGTAGGCCTTTCGTAGCAATTCTTCTTCGTGAGTCAATGATATGTTAAAACATGATCGGGCCAAAACTTGATCACCCCTAACTTCTCCCGCTCCATGGGTGGTGGGGAATTTAATATATAAACGAAGTGTAGAAGTGGTTGCACCAAAATCGTTCAAAGAAGGCCTCTCTATAATGGAGTTGTAGGCTGAGGGGCAGTCTACGACAATAAACGTCACATCCCTTATTGCCTAAGTAGGAGGATCGCCAATGGTCATCGGAAGACATGCCCACCTGACTGGCTGAAGAGGCGAGCCATTAAACCTTATCAGTGGGGTGTTGATAGGTGCCAGGTTGGTCAACTTTCTTTCCATTCTTTCATAAGCGTTGACAAATAGGATGTCGGCTGAACTTTTGGTGTCGATTAGTATTTTACTTACGGCGTAGTTAGCAATAATGACCTTGATGACTAAAACATCATCATATGGAATGTGGATTCCTTTAAAGTCTTCTTGAGTAAAAGATAGTAGCCCATATTGAGAAGGCTTCTGATGAGTTAAATTGTATACCTGATCAGAAGGAGTTATTTTCTCCGGTATAGCCCATCTCGGAAAGCTGATCGAGTATATGCTTTCCTAGCCGACTTGCTTTCTCCGGCATAGGTAAAGCCACCATGGATGATATCAATGATCCCTGCCAGTCTTGGTCTTTGATCTGGTTACCTCTGAGTTTGGTCGGAAATCTCCGGCTGATTGCTTTCGGCTCAGGATTGATCGATGAATTCTTTCAAGAACCCCTTCTTAATAAGGCTTTCTACTTAATTTTTTAAATCTAAACATTCCTCGGTGAGGTTGCTGTGATTTTGATGGAAGGCGCACCGCTTGTTTTTGTCACTTTTATTGGGATCTGATCTCATTCGCTTAGGCCACTTCACAGAAGGCTGGGTCTAAACTTCATTCAATATGTTATTGATCGGTAGTTGTAGAGGTGTGAAAGATGAAAATCGCCTGGTTGGAGATCGACGACTGTTGTCCATTGTATCATTCTTCTATTTTTTTGTCTGCTTATTTTTTATTATCAGATTCCCAATCCTTTCTTTTCTGATTTGATTCTCGCTTCTTTTTATCGGTGTCGAAGATTTCATCAACGCCGATGTATTTCTTGGCCCTTTCCAAAAGTTCGGGAAGAGTTTTGGGTTCTTTCTTTGCAAAAGACACCCTCAGGCTTTTAGTTTTTAAGCCTTTCATCATAGCAGCTATGGCAACTCCCTCGTTTAAGACATCGATCTTTAGAATGGCCAAGCTAAAACGCTAGATGTATAATTTTAGGCTTTAATCATTTTCCTGATCAAGATTCAAGAGATCGGTCGCTGGCCTTTTAGGACGGTGACTGCTGACGAAGTGGGCTACAAGAGCTGTGCTGAGGCTTTGGAAAGAACTGATGGAATTGGGGGCCAATCTCTGGAACCAAGTTTGGGCAGGTCCCTTGAGAGTCATTGAACACGACCTCTAGCACCTTCTAGGCCGAGAATTTAGGAAAAGTCCTAAATGCCTAGTTGGTCACTTTGGAATTGGAATTGGAATTAGAATTAAGATCAAGCGACTGACGAGAATTAGAGGTTAATCCTCTTGGGTTCTAGTTTTAAAAATCTAAAAGACCTTAAATAATGACTTAAAAGGAGAAAACGAATTAAAAATAAGAAATTCTATTAACTGAAGTGAAATTAACTAAAATTGAAAGACAAAAAGAAATGCTTACAGTGCTTGGATTAACAAAACAAGAAATATACTCCATTGATAATTGAAATAAAGATTAAAACTATGAAAATTAGGAATTAGAATCTGCAAATACAAACTAACCGAACAACTGGTGAACTGCTACTGAAAAACAACGAACTGCTATGAAGATGATTAATGTTACTGGAAAAAATTGAAATACTTAGACTAATGAAAATAGATTTGCCGTGGGCTTTTGGATTGAGTTGTGTGTCTTTCTCAGTTGCTGCTGCTTCATTTAAATAGAAGGAGGGCTATTAACTGCTACAGCCCACTTTCTATTTCTTCCTTATTTGTTGGACCATGATCCCATTTTTCTATAATCGTGGCCCACTTCTCTCAGCCATGATTCTAATATAACTGCTCCCTACACGTTCAGCCCATTTCTTCAACTTTTATACCCAGCTGCCACGTGCCCTCTTTTAACTGCTAAATATAAATCTTTTCCAACTTTTAAAAGCTTCTTTCAGCCTAGCACGTGGCATCACCCCATTCACTCTTGTATGCCTACGTGGCAATATTTTAATAATGCCCACGTGGCATTTTTTATGGTAAACAATACCTTTGAGGTACATGTGATCCTTGAAGGTTAAAATATGTACCCCTTGCGTCGGAAGTATTGTCATATGGATCAATCATTGGCAGTTTGAACTTATCGAGTAAGGATTCCCGAAGTATTCTGGAGATAAAAGGAGAAGTGTTGTCATTATTCTCAGGGTTTAGGTGGTGGTCATGCGTTGGTTCGTTTCTCTTCGGATAAGGAGTAAAGCAAGTGGGCTCAGGTCGGTTGTGTCGCAATGCTGATCCTCGGGTCCAGTGTGATCTTTTAGGAGCATGACTACCGATCTGATGTTGGCACTCGAGATTAGTTGGTTTCCTTCGTGAACCAACTTCCGAACTACTTCCTTCATCTTTTTGCCGTCTATTCCCTTCAACGTGATGTGCAGAACGATGACTATCAACAGCAACCCTTCGCTATGGATGAGGATGATTGTTCTCCTGAACACCGGTCTGCGGAGGTAACACGGAGATTTGTGGTGGATGTTAGCTTTGTTAGATAAGAATACATCTTTCTAACGGGTCAGTGTTTGAATGATCAAGGCTATATTTTCCATCTGTTTCTGCATGTTGAGAAACTGAAGCTGGAAAGGATCATTCGAAGATGATCCGATATCATTGCAAGGTGGAAGAGCCATCGGTGAACTGTGAGAGTTCAAAGGTTGAGCACTTGGCTGGGAAGAAATCACCGGCGAAACGAGTAGTTCTTCGTGGGAAGTATGACTTGTCTGAGGTAAGGCATCAGGATTGTTTTCATTAGTTGGGACGGTGAATTCTCCATCATTATGAATTCCAGAACGTGTGATTACTATTGTCAAGAATGAAAATTTATTTAAAAAGAAGAGCACAGAAAGGATAATTTTTCGGGCCCCAAGGTGGGCGCTAAACTGTTGATGTCGAAAAAAGGTTAGAAGTCAATTAATCTGAGTCGAAGATCTGATTGGAGTGGATTCTGATCAACTAGCACCGGCTTGGTGTTTTCCCTACAAAACTCCGACGAATAAGTCAGTTTTTAGAGTAAATGTAAAGAAAGAGTGTAATAAATGGGGTGGTTGTTACTTACCCTTTTAAGAGAAGTGATGAGGCTATTTATATGATGGTCATGGATATGGCCACTTGAGTATGATCCTAGCATTAATTTTTTACTACGGATTGATCGGATAGTCATTTAAAGATCATTAAATGGTTAATTAATGATCTTTAATGCCTGTTAATGAATGATCTTTATTTTATACAAATCAATCGTTAGAGCTTTTTAATGAATATTCTATGGGTATAGTTGGTTTAGAACTGTCTTTATGAGGGCGGTTCGAACTGGTCGGGTAACTTCTACTGGTCGGGTATAACCGAATAGATTGGTAATCGGTTTTCGTCCTGTCCACGTGTTGATACTTAGCACTTCGGCGTTTTTTTCCCTCTTCACAGATTACATATTTTTTGTTTTGGCCAAGTTTCTAATTAGTTACCTAGTTAAAAAGGCAACGGTTGATATTGATTCTTGAGTCTTGAGCCACTGGTGGGTTGGATCTCCATCTAGACTAATGGCACATTACGGTCAATCCCACCCAACACCAGAAGGAGATGATAATTTATATTTAATCTAAGCATGTCCATGTCAAATGCTCTCCCTTCTTTTGTATCACATTTAATTGTCAAAACCTACACTTTTTTAGTTTTAACACATGAGAAATCAATTCGCTAAGGTAAATGTCAAAACCTAAATGAACATGGAAAGCGTATATGTAATTGAAAAAGAATTAAAACCTAGCATTCTCCATAAAAGGGGAATTAAAACCTATCACCAATTTCCCTTTTGCCGGAAGTGCAGGTTTTGACAATTAAAACTTAGCATTTAGGTGTTTATTTGGGTGAGAGAGAAATCAAGAAGAATATAATGATCGTGGAAAGCGTATATTGCAAGTCAGGGGTACTTTCATTCAAAACGTGATAAAAGACTTTTTGCAACAAATAATTTTTTTTTAGGACTTTTCGCATGAAAGTGTTTTTATTAGGGACTTCCGGCTAATTTTCCTTTTTATTTTTGTTTTTGTAAGATTAATTTATGCTAATTTAATGAAAATGGAATGAGTTGTAGCTTCTGTTTGGATCTATCAAATTATTAAGGAAAAGAAAAGGGAAAATCTAAATACTATTAAAAAGAGAAATCCATTCATAAGTAATTTTTAATATGGGTGATGCTATTTGCGCCCCCCATTTTTAGCATCTGGCCCTCCATCTTTTTTTCTTTCATTTGACTTGTGTTGTATAATTGACCAAAATAACCCTTGTACACAATCTTCACATTTTATATTATTATGTTGCCAAAATTGCTCTTGAAAAATTATAAGCATTTATTTAGCTTTTTATTATTATTTATTTTTAAACCATTCAACCCAATCAATGAAAAATGATCCAAAGGATTCTGAAAATGAATTTTATTATCACAAAGTCCAAATGAAAAGATCCCTTGCCAGAGGTACCTCTAGGTCAAAATTAAAGTCAATTAATATTGAGGGATTGTCTAATATGCCCTTTCCATGTTTTTAGCTAGAATTTAGTTATTATATTATTTTATGATTTAATGTCCTTATTTTTAGAATATTATCTTAGCCTAAATGGTTTAAATTTTTTTTATTATTTTTTAACTTGAAATTATTTCATCAGATTAGGTAGATTATGCTATCACTTTATCTCTTTAAAATTCCACATCAAACAATTACGAATTGAAAACTTAAGAATTTAAAATTTTCATGTATACATAAACTCTTTCAAAATTGTTTAAGTTTTATTTTCATGTGTTCGCTAATTTCGATTTCCAAAGCACAAATCAAATTGTATTGGTTTAGGTCTTTTGGTTAATCCACAAGTCATCTAGCATTGAAAAGCTTCAAGATCAAGTCTACTTGAAGATTGCCTGAAGATCGAGATTGTAGCTTGTTTGATACATTCGTCAAAATCTCTTGATTCATTTATAGGATGGTAAGTGGACTTAGTACCTAAGTTTTCATGGACTTTAGGTGACTTTAGAATAACTTTAACAATGTTTTTATACGAATTTAGATGGCTTAACATGTCCAAAGTTCATATGAATGATCCATATGTGAAAATTAGTCAAATAGAGTTGAAAATAATTATTTTTTGAAAATCCTGTCAAATAGGATCGATCCTACATTTTTTCTAGGATCGATCCAAAGTCCAGAAACTTTTGAATCGATCCTACCTATTTTGATAGAACAATCCAACTTGTAAACGATTCAGAAAACTTCTATTTTTGCAGATTTTTGATTGGTTTGGACCTATACCAACTCTTACACGACTAGGGAATTTAGTTAGGCTTATAAGTAGGTTGCTTTAATCTATTTTACATATGTGGAGATTTATTGATTGATCTTTAATCTAGATTTTAGAAACCCTAGCCTTCATAGCATGCAACACCTTCTCCATGGTGCTTAGCTTCTAGTTGCATGTTTTTCTTCTCTTTTTCATCTTCGACCTAAAGAGGTTGTAAACCACACCCAAATTTGTTTAAAGGGATTCAAGGGACTGAATCTCGCCATTGTGTTAGCCTTAGTGGATCTCTAAGGTGGTTGGATTTAGTTGCGCAATTTCGGAGGTTGCCGTCAGTTATGATGTGACGTACTGTTGGTATGTTGATGGTTGTGAAGATGTATCATAGAGCTCAGTACTAGGTGAAGACTGTGCTCGTTTGTGGACTCATTCGAGAAGAAGCTATGGGGTGAGCTACTTCGCTTGTGGACTCAAGTGTGTGGTCGTAGTGTCAGAGTCTTGTAAGTTGTTTTTTTTTCATGGTGCTTGTATTCTTCCCAAAGTTTTTTTTTACCCCATTGGGGTTTTCCTCATTAAACCTTTGTGTTCTTATTTTTTATTTAATTTTTTGTTGCATATGTTGTCAATTAAACACATAGATTAATTATGGTTAATTGATTAATTAAGTCTATTTAGGTAATTCTAAGTAATCCTAATTTTAAGAGACCCACATCCTCGAAATTTCAATATATATATATATATATATATATATACTCTTCTTACAGGGACAAAAACAAAAATCTCTTTTTGTCCCCGGGGGGGCCGGAGATAAGAGCTTCATTGATAAATAAAAAGGCCTTGAATAGACCAAAATAGATTATAGTACTTACCATGCCCTAACTTAGCTAGATCATTAACTACCTGCACATAGTCAAGATTAGCTTTACAAAACTTGCAATAAACAAAGGACTTACTAATACACCTAATATCTTGCAAGAGAGAAACGACATAGTAATTGTGAAAACCCAAAACTTTTCAGCATCATTTTATTGATTAAAAAAGAAACTTTTATAAAAATACCCTCTATGTCCCCAAGTATTTAAAGTCAATCCCTTCCCTTTTTCATTTCCATTTTGGCAGAAGTAGAGAGTGAGGGAGAAAGAGTGAGCTCGGGAGAGAGAGGGAGAGAAGGAAGACTTACCCAAGGTTGCAGGAGGTCGTGGTCGTGGTCGTCTCGCCGGAAAAGTTACTCATGTTGTTTCTTTGATTTTCTTCATCTTCTTCACCTTTCCTTCAAACCCATTTTGTGGGTTTTGGGGTTTAAACCTTGGATTTGTGAGATATGTTGGTTCTAGGTTGTTGTGGGTGATGGTTTAGCTTGATTTGTGTAGGATTTGAAGTTTTAGTTGAGAAACTCGGAGTAGTTTTGAGTTTATGCCATGTTTTGGGTTTATGTGGGTTTTATGCCTAAAATTTTGTAGATCTCATGATTTCACCGTTGGATCTTCGTAATTTTTGTGGATTTATAGTTGTTTAAGCTTGTTTGGGCTAGATCTAAAGGTTGTATGGTTGGATTTTGGTTTTGGGAGGTTTTGAAGTGATTTGGAACATTGTGCAGAAAATCGCTTGTTATTGGGCATTTCTGCAGTTGCTCTATCGATAAAGGAGTTGGCCTTTATCGATAGAGACCCTCCTCGGGTCTGCAGAGTGGGTTAGCTGAGTTGGGTTCTATCGATAGTGATGTGTGAGTCTATCGATAAACTCCTCTATCGATAGACCCTCTCCTTCTTCTTTTTGTTCCTTTGTTCTGTTATTTCTTTCTTTGGGTTTATTTTAAAGGTTTTGAGTCTTGAGATAGGGCTTTGGGTAATGCCAATGATTGGATTGAAGCATCGTTTAGTTTTATGATAGTGAAAGTTGATGTATATATACATTTATATTTTCTTTCAGCTATGGGAAGTCTGTAGGAGGACCATTACGCTACATAATATTGCACTTGCATTTAAGCCTGGCGGAGACCTAACTTTTGAGGTAGGAATATTTATATTCTTACTAATACTGGTGATGAATATTTTAGGGCTGTCGCCCGTATGATGAAATCTGAGAACTTTGTTTACAAACTACTGATGCATATATTATCCTGTTTATATATGATTGTAATGTGGTTAGAATATGCAAGCATGCCATATTGTGTCATAATGTGATGATGATGTGCCACGATTTATTTATGATTATGTTATGTTGAATGGATATGGATTGGATATGAAATGAATGGAAAAGAGTAAGAGAAAACTCCTCATTCATAAATATGAAATATATGGAATGACACTGGTACCGAGAAAACCTCATGCCAACGTGATAGGAATGTGTATTGGATGAATCATAAGCACATATGTGTTTTCAAACTAAATTATACTTGTATATGTCTTGAACCACATCTGTGTTTTCAAACTAAATTATAATAACGTATGCATCATTATTATCATTGTTAGTTAAAAATTATACTTCTACTGAGCATTCAAACCCTCATAGCTGTCTTTCATACAGCAGATTCTCAAGATAGTATAGTTGGATCGTTGGAGTAGGGTGTCTTTCTTACCGTGCTACGCTAGGTGGTCTTTTGGGCACCGGTCCTAAGGAATAATAGGTAGTTGTTTTCATAGTGAGTTGAACTTTAGATTCTAGAACGCTATGTATTCTTACCTATGTGCCAGGAATGTTGGCACACTAATATGCATTAATATATTTATATGTATTGCACTTGACGAATCAAGGACATATGTATGACTCTTCACTTCATATCATGCTCGTTATATTTATTCTTCTTTATGCCTGAGTATATAAATATTTATGAGTATATCAAATTGTATCTCCATTTTGACATGTGTCGACCTACCCAAGACGGTTGTTAGTAGCGTCAGATTGGGGCATTACTGTGGACACCCCATTTTTACTAATTATTTCTACCATATGTTCATACAAATGATTAACTTGAATAGCTGATCATTTGGTGAGGAATTGGCATTGTAAAGGCCAAATTGCCCAAATTGCCCTTTTATGAGGAAAAGGATAATTCATTATTTCATGTGTACATTTGGATTGGAATCAACCCTTTTGTATTGCATTTGACTTTTGAGGTGTTTTAGAACATCCCTGTAAATTTTCATAGCATTCTGATGAGAGCTCGATAGGTAATTAGGGTTTTTGCGACTTGAAGGGCATTTTCGTCCTTTTTCTCTTATAATTTCCGAACGAACTCCGAATTCGAAACGGATTGTCTCATGAGGTTTATATGGATGTGGGGAGTGTTTTTGAAGTGTCAATTGAGCCTTTGAATGGTTGGGATAAATTCGCCCAAAATCGATCCCACGGGTAAGAATGAGCTGAATTAGGGTTTTGTTCAAATCGACCGTGAATTGGTCATTTTCACCAAAATGAAAGATTTTCAAAACATGTTTTCAAGTACCAATTTCATATTAAAACCATGTTTTTAGAAGTGGTGCAAGCCTAATTGATCAATTTTACAAAACAAAGAATGGTCATATGACCAATTTTGGCACAACCGAATCAATTGGCTAGCTTTTTGTTAAAACCCTTGACCATGGTCAAGTATTTTTAACCCAAAAACATTCTAAAAACGTGGAGGATCAAAACACGGTCGTTTTGAGCCCTGAACCATCGAATTTGGATCAGATTTGACCAAAATATGGCCAAAATATGAAAACCCTAGAATTTGGGAAGCAGATTTGGGAAGTCACTATGGTGACCGTCCTAGCTAGGACGGCCAACCGTCCAGCCCAGGACGGCCAGCAGTCCAGGCTAGGACGGCCACCAGCATGCTCGATCAGATTTTGCAATTTTGGAAATTTTCACCTATTTTGGCCGATTTGATTTGATTTTTTTGGGATGATTTCGAAGGTTTTCAGCTTTCAAACCCTAGGGAGACTCATTCTAAGCCCTAGGATTGTTTTTTAGATGGATTAATCCTAACCATTCAAGGTTTTGAACCCTAGCTCTATATATACTGCATTATGGAGTTAGAGGAAAATGAGGGAATTTCTAGGGTTTTTGGAGAAGGAGGCTACAGATCTGGACCTTCATCTTTACACCATTGAAGGGGGAAGAATTCAAGGCTAGGAACTTGAAGGGGGTTTGCAAAGAAGAAAGAAGATAGGTGAATCCTCCATACAAACTTTCTGTATGAGTTTACTTTGTAGGAAATTTTTTATGCATGTTTGAATAGGTTTCTCTTTTTTTCTTATTTATGTTAGTATGCATGATTAGGGTTAGCTTTGTTATGATTTTGTATGAGTATGCATGATTAGGTTTAGCTTTGTTGTTATTTTATGATAGTATGCATGTTTAGGGTTCATTAGTTTTATTTATGATTTTATGTTAGGATGCATGCCTAGGGTTAATTAGTTTTATTATAATTCTATGTTAGTATGCATGACTAAGGTTAGTTCTATTTGCAATTTTATGTATGTCTAGGGTTATTGTTGTTTTGTTATGATTTTGTGTATATATGCATGTTAGGGTTAGTTTTCTTGTTATTTTATGTGTGTATGCATGATTAGAAGTAGTTTTATCATTGTTCTATGTGAGTATGCATGATTAGGGTTAGTATTGCTATGATTTTATGTGAGTAAGCATGTTTAGGGTTAGTTTCATTCAGGTTCTATGTAAGTAAGCATGATTAGGGTTATCGTTATAATTTTATGTGTGTAAGCATGCTAGGGTTAGTTTTTGTTATGATTTTA
>JAESVK010001282.1:822911-860453 GCA_017140935.1 Hamamelis virginiana
CAAGTGCAAGCTTGGAACCTTCCCACGTCGTAACCTAGCCCCCGGATTCAACTCTGGTTTGTAGACTGCTTTTCCATTAATGGAGTTTGTTTTATTGAAAATAAAATATTTTTAATGTTTCCTTATTCCTTAAAAATAAGGTGGCGACTCATTTGTTTTGTTGTTTTCTAAACCCCCTTAATCACATCGCCCGGTGATGATGTGGACTCACCCCATCAAAGCCCGTCAAAAGGCTGGTCCACAATTACAATAACACATATCCTAAGGAGAAAACCAGCAAGGGGAGGAGGAGAAGCTTAGTCAATAAAAATGAAAACTTAATGGAACTTTTCTTGGATTTCCCATCTCGAAGCCGCCAAGCACGCCCTCGCCTCAGTTTAAAACGTAGAAAAACCTATGCGGGATTGAAGACTAGTAGCGAACCGAGCCCCAAATATGTTTCTCACCCTAATCCACCCCATCTTTCATTCTCTTTCCAAGCACCATCATAAAGGATTTCAACATAACGAACATAGGAGATCTCTAGCCAGACTCTTCACCAAGATCATCTCATTAGGGGCATTTTTACCCACTACGTGAAAGAATATGTATACATGACTATAAATGAAATCATATATAAATAACTGTTCCTTATGAAAATCAAATGAATAAACACAAAGATATACAACTCTGTCTTTCCAAAGTTACCCTCAAAATCATGTATACATGACTCTTTAATGCAATCCGAATGAAAAAAATACAGAGATACATGACTCTGTGCATCTAAAACCCCATTTTAGTACCAAACTACCAATAAATTGATTTTCCACTAGATGGAACTCGTTTAGAATGATATGATTTTAGAAAGCCCCAACTTTTTCAATAGCGGCAGAACAAACACAAAAGTCGTAAGGGCATCTCTTCATGAACAGATAACCCAGCAGAAATATGGTTGGATTGGGAAAACTGATATTTTTGCCTTATCTGCGCCCCATTTTTTGGAATTTGATTTTGGGTGTTATTTAAGTGTATTTTTGACTTTTAATTACTAATTATGAACATTCGTTTATCATCCAAAAATATGGGGGTCTTATGGTTTGAGCTTCTTATACCAAGGTCTTATTGGTATAAAACAATTTTTCAAAATATTCGGCCCATAGTGATATTTTGAGAACGAGCAGTAAAAATAATGGTAAGGAAATCTGACCCTCTTTTAGTGGGTCTCTAAATCAGAATTTACACTACAACACCTATAAAAAAAAGTAAAAATTCAAATAATGCAAGTGAATTGATTAAATGATAAAAAAAAAAAAATAGTTGAATAAATGCTTTGATTATTCTAGAGTAATTTTGGCAACATAATAATATAAAATGAGAAGATTGTGTACAACGTTATTTTGGTCATTATATAACACAAGTCAAATGAAGAAGAAAAGGTAGAGCGACATATGCCAAATGGGGAGGGCGAATATCGCCACCCTTGAATATTTGCCTCTTTATTCTCGTCTTTTCTTTTCTGAGATTCAAACAAAGGCTTTGTTAATTCTAGTGGTGTCAAAATGGGTGTATCGGGCCGGCCGTTAAGGTAATGGGCTAACTAGCTATCGAATCGGATTGAGCTTGGCCCGTTAAGCGATAGGGTCGGATTGAGCCGGTCCAATAAGAGGAAAAGGTTTGTCCAATCCAGTCAGACTAGTCCGCTAAGGTAACGGACCGGATCGGGTTGATGTGCTAACGGATCGGACTAACAGGCTAATGGATTGGGCTAACAGGTTTTTTTCAATTTTAACAGGTTAATGGATTGGGTTAACAAGCTAATGGATTGGGTTAACAGGCCAATGGATCGAGCCAAATGGGTTATTGGATGAGCTAATGGGCCCCAAATCGGATCAAATCGAGCTAGCGGATCAATTCGGTCTGCTTATCGGACTTGGATTGGGCCGACCCATTGGACAAAAAAACTTAGCCCAATCCAGTCAATTTTCTATAGATCAGATAAGCCCAGTCCATTAGTTATCAGAATGGTCAGCGGGCCAAATGGGCGGCCCTTCCATTTTGATACTACTAGTTAATTCAAGCGCAAGCAAAATCAACTCCATTGTTGTGAAAGTATGCCATTGAAAGAATGAGTGGAAATCAAGGGTTCCATTTTTTCAATAGTGGGTCATGCAGAAGCAAGATGGCAGCACTGTTATCTCATAGCATATTGCAGTTGTAACTAGCTCTGTTTGGTTGCCAAGAAACATGAGAGAATAGTTGAAAATTTAAGATTTATAACAATCATTCAGATGTTCCTTCTCTTTTCCTCCAATTTATGCGCAACATATCGGAGCATGATAAAACAAAATTTCCAAAAAAAGAGAAAAGAAAAGAAAAGAAAAGCATCATATATTGAGGCCAACTGTTGTAGTTTACAAGAAAGAAAGAAAGAAAGAAAGGAGAAAAAAAAAAGATTTCCCCAACTTTGGGAAATCTTTTTGTCAGTGAAAATTAGGCCCTTCCAATGCCAAAGCACCATCCTCTCCCATTCTCTCTCTCTCTCTCTCTCTTCACACACCTAAATCTCCTTACCTTGAGATATCACATTTTGGGGAATAGCCTAACTGTTCCATCTCCCAATTCAACTTTGAAGCAACCCCTTCATGGCGCGGAAAGTACTCCTGAAAGGGAGAAACATGAATTCAATTCATTGAAATTTTCATACTAGAGAGATTTTATGTAACTTAATTCCTTCTTGAAAACCATAAAACAGAGGAAAAGAACAGAGTATGTTGAGGTCCAAATGCAACATTTTATGTGCAAGGAACAGAGCATGCTCTGCTTCCCAATGACATGAAAAGGACCACAGAGGTATTGTTGACATAACAACCACTATGGGTACAATAAGGCTCTGTTTGGAAAATGGAAAACTAGAGGGAAAATGAAATTAGAAGTTCGAAAATTATTTAAAACGGAATCCATTTTTAAGCCAATTTCAGCATTTTCCTTTCTGAGCTCCAAACTAAGTCAAAGTAGTTAAGGAAAAACCTTTTACCTCCAATTTCTTTACTAACTCTCTAGCGGTAGGGGCCGACACAATAATATGGCGTGCACTCGGATTAATAAAGCCTTCCTCTACTGCTTTGTCAATGAATGACAATAGGGAGTTGTAATACCCATCCACATTCAACAATCCCACCTGCAACAATTGTTTCTAAAATCTTTAAAGATAGTTGCATAAACTTTCAACTAATACTTTGATCACATTAAGGTATGGAGACATTGGTCCTTCTGAGTGATTGGAATAGAGATTGCTGCAGAATCTTGATAGCATAAAACAAGAATTACCGGTTTATCGTGGATGCCGAGTTGGGCCCAGGTTATCACTTCAAGCAGCTCTTCAAGGGTTCCATAGCCACCTTCATACACATCACATAAAAGTTTCTTCAATCAACTATGCTCCTAGTGCTAGACAAGCATTAATGTGGGAGAAATATGCAAGCATCTAGAGATGAATTGTGCTGTGAAACACTACCAAAATTAGTAGTGAAAATATTAAGTTGCAGTGAAATATAATGCCATGGAACATTGGATTAATTGTCATACCACAAGGTTAGAATTCAGAATGACTAAATTTTCCAATTTCCAATGCATGTATATTACATGGTGTATGTGATTATTATTATTGTTGTTGTTGTTGTTGTTGTTATATTTAATTTTTTTAATTTTAATTTTAATTTTTTTTTTTTTTGGTAGGAACCATGAACCCTATCCCATATTCCCATGGGGTAGGTCTCCCAATCCCATTCTTGGAGCCCGAGACTCGAACTCGTAACCTCCCCCTAGCAAGAAGGGGAGAGTACCATTAGGCTACATGATCACTTTTAGGTACAGGATAAACGTATGAAGCATGACTTAACTGATTTGCCCCTTAAGACTGAGGTCTAGTTTGGCCCAACCAACACCATCTATGCTAACTAGGCCAGACCCAGCCCACTTAAATTTATGAAGAGTTTATACCATCAGGTCCAAACGATGTTTTTAATAAAACAAGCAAATAAAGGAATTTATAAATTTTAAGGATATCATGGTATAAAACTTTAAACTCAACTACTTTTGGATTAAATTGATCAAAAATCTTACACATGAAGCCAGGCCCAAGTTGGCCCAAACTTAGACTCTTCCCAAAGCAAGCCCTAAAATATCCAACTTGGTTCATTTCCTTTATGAAAGGATTGTTTGGAAAAGCTAAAAACTTAACAGTTAAATATGAGTTCAATTAATTTTTATTTCATTGCTGTTTGGCTACACATTTTTCTTGTAAATTTGTTCAGTTTTGTACATAAAATAAAGTGTATATATATATATATTTCAAATTAACTGTGAACTAATTTATTTAAAAGTCAAATAATAATAAAAGAGTAGACCTAATGCGATTTAGATTTCAAAATTTTCAAACAAAGTCCAAAGAAAGTAATATATGAAAGAAAAAAAAAAAAAAAAAAAAAAAAAAAAAAAGAACAAGAAGGAAAGGAAACCTTCAAAAGATTATTATTTCCTAGAGTGTTCCTAGCATTGGAGATGGCAGTACAACATTTTAGAACACCAGCAAGAGGTTTTGTCGTGCTGACTTTGATGACACCATATTAGTTGCTGCATGAGCGACGATCAAAATTCAATAATCTAATTAAAGCTTCATTTGGAATAGTTTTTTCTGAAATTATTTTTGAAGAATTATGTCTTCACATATCTCTTTAAACTTATATCTAAATTTTTAAACCATTTATGTTTTCATACATAAAAGGGAGTCAGGTTCCCCCAATCATATTATCATCGGTGTCATTTTTATCAAGTGAAATTTTAAATTAAAAAAAAATAAATTTAGTAAAAAAATAATCCAAACAGAACCTAATTAATTTGATAAGAGTAGCATTTTACAATCTGCAAATGGTATGCAAGACTACAACAACCTAAATATTAGTTGGCAAAAGGACCAATTGGAGGTACAAGAGGTCACAAGTCTTTCTCATTGCTTTCTGTAATGCAGTGAAATGGAGGGTACCGTAACCATCATAAGCAGTGGGACTAGTTACAAAAGGGCAAATGCATACTGACCACAGAAGTAGAATTGTACAGAAGCCTGAAGCCCTAATTTTCAGTGTCAGAACCTTAGAGAGAAACTATGGTTCGAAAGGTTGTTCTCTAGGACCCTAATCATGGGTCCTTGCTCCTTGGGGTCTTCTTACCTTAACCTCCTACTAGTATATTTGACTATATAAGCTAGACATATTTAATTTCACTTCTCTCTACTTTTAACATTCATAGTAATAGTACATAGTTTTGACAACTACCCTCTACAAATTTTTTTCTCCCCCTCAACATAAATTTTGTTTTAAAAGAAATTCTTTTTTATCTTAAGACATGTATCCCACATTGTGCTTGAACCTAAGATATTCCCCTCATAGGAGCCATTAAGCTCATTGGCTTCTGCTCTTAATCTTGCATATCAGACTTGGAAATTTAAAGGCATCTTTGTAATTGTTATGTTTTCTTGATCTGCCATTAAATTCAGAGTTGTAGTGTGAATGTGTTAGGTAAGAATATTGCAGGGTTTATACCCACCAGGTAAGGCAATAAAGGCATCTGAATGTCTAGCCATCTCTGCCTTCCTTTGGTGCATATCTGCAACTGCCTTCACTTCCCCTACTGTTTCTCCAGTTATCTGCAATACAGTGGCAAGTCAATACAAAATGCAGATCCATCAGAGAGAGAGAGAGAGAGTTGAAAGCTGACTAGTTTTTTACCAAGAAAGTGAGAAACTGTTGTTGGAGTGTTGGGCAGAAAAGCAATGATGAGTGTAGAGGTGGTGGGCTCATTTCAACATCATATATATATGTATGGGAGAAGAAAGAGAAGGATGACAAGAAAGTGTTGTCTTGATCAAGCAAGAAAAGCTAAAAAAAAAAAAGAAAGAAAGAAAGAAAGAAAGAAAGACCTGAAAATATGGAGGTACCCAAAGGATCTGAGACATTCTGAGTAGACAGTGCAAAAATATCAAGAGGGGGATAAATATGAAATAGTGAAGATGAAGATGCCAAGGTGGAGTAATGGATAAGTTCATCAACTCCCAAATGTGAAAAAGGAGGAAAATATGAGAACCAATCAAAATTTCCACCAAGTACCATGGCTTACATAAAGTCTCAAAAACAGACAAGTGAGAAATCCATATCCAAGCTAGATAACAAAGGTGAGGTAGAAATTCAAGTAATAGTGGCTACCACAAAGAGGAAAACCCCTTCAAACACAAAGAGCTATACAAACTGAAATAGATAATTCTCTCTCTCTCTCTCTCTCATTTTCTTTTCTTTTTTTCTTTCTTTTTTGATAAAATAAAAACCTTAAACAAAAAAAATATTATAGAAGTAGCAAACATATATACCTCTCGAGGCATGAGTGTCTTCGGAATAACTCTGCAGACAATAACATGACAAAATTAGTTGATATGAAGACCAAAACCAAACAATATCAATAACACCCCCCCAACAAGAAAAAGAAAAGACAAAAAAAACCTCCCTAAATTTGCATTTAAATTGGGTTGATTTATTTGAAAATTTTCTGAAAAAGAAGAAGAAGAAGAAGAGAAACTCACCCAAGGACATGGCGTCCACCATTATAGACAGCTTGGGAAATCAAACCCATCAAGCCAATACTTCCTCCTCCGTAAACCAGATCTATGTTCCTTGACACCTTCAACCAACAACACATTAATTATTAAACCAGTGACCCAAAATATTATACCTTGGTGCCAAACAGAAGAAAAGAGGTGCCTTATGAAACTACATTTAATTACTCCATGGGTGAGAATGAAGATGACTTGGATTTTCATGGATGTTGGTTGAACACAAGAGTACATGGAAGTACATTTCCTTCATACCATCTTAGTACATGAGGGAGAAAAAATGGTTCAAATTTAAATATTGGTTGGAGTCCAAGAATAGTGGATTGTATCTCTTCCATCTCTAAGACGGATATGAAGTTCGAATATGGCTCAATTCCATATAAAAGTCGCCAACACTCAGAGAGTGAGAGAGAGAGAGAGAGAATTGGACGATTCTGTCAGCAACAGAGAAAGAGAGCAGTATAAGTAAATCCCACGACTCTGTTTTGAAGAAGAGCTAACAAGGAGTACAAAATTTTCAACAGCTTTTAATTTTGATTTGGAGCCAGTCTTATGACGGAAAAATTACTTCTATACTGAAAATGAGTTGAAAATCTCAAACAATAATTTGAAAAGTAAGTAAAAAATGGGAAAGATAAAACACAAAAACAAGGTAGAATAATAACCAAAACATTTAAAAACAGAGCCTGTTAAGAGAGAGAGAGAGAGAGAGAGCATTACCAATTCTCTACCAAGCTCTATAGCAGCATCCGTATAACTACTCTTCTTTCCTGGGCTGCTCCCACAGAACACACAAATCCTCTTGAATTTTGATTGCTTCAGTTCATTTTCTCTCTCCATTCCTTTGTTCTGTCTCTCTCTCTGCAGGAATTTGGTAATATCCACCGCCCACAGTACCCCACGGCTTAACGATATGAGGTTGCCTCATGCGGGTTACATATATATAGCGGTAGCACAGGCGTAAGTTAGCCCATAGAGACATATGAGTAGAAAAATATTACACAACCAGAAACTTTAACTCGAATTTAAAAATTACCATGATGTATCATGCTTTGAGTGGTTTAGTCTTTCTTTTAAATAGATTCGATCTATCTTTTTCACACACCACTCAAATCATGAAATATCATGGTAATTTTTACATTCGGGTTAAAGTTTCTAGTTGTATAGTATTTTTGACTATGGCTCCCACTGAATCCACATTCCCACGGATTCATTTCATTTCCATATAACTGCCTCAACCGCCTATCAATTCCTCTCACGTTTTACTTTTCGCACCTCATACCTACCTGCACCACAGCCCCAAGGCAATTTTAGGGAAAATTTGAGCCACTGAAAATGAGTTCAATAGGTTTTTATTCATCACTCTAATTAATTTTAATATAAAACTGTGTAATTACAAGATCATAATAGTGAGTGATTGAGCCTAATCTGATTCAATTTTTGAAATTTTCAAATAGATCCTTAATATTACTAACAGATAACACATGTGGTTTATGATAAAAAGTCGACTAGCAATGCCATTTTTATTATCTATATAACTTATTATTGCCTATGTTGAGCCTAAGTTATAGATAATACCTACATTTACACCTCATTTTCAAAACACTACCTATGATAAATATTTTGACGAATCGACTGTTGGATTCAATACCATTTTTATGCATATAATGTATACCAAAAATCATAGTGATCCAACGGTTATATTTTAAGAAATATCACTATAAAAAACTGTTATGTTTTTAATTAATAAAAAAAAAATAGTTCTTCAAAATAATATTTTAAAAAAATCATAGTGATCCAACGGTTATATTTTAAGAAATATCACAATAAAAAACTGTTATGTTTTTAATTAATAAAAAAAAAAATAGTTCTTCAAAATGATATTTTAAAAAAACTAACAATTGGATCACTTCGATTTTTTTTTCATACATGACCCTATTTGATTGAACATATATCTTTAATCTTAATTAGTTCTCTTTTAAATTTTTTGATTTTGTTAAATGGAAAGAAGTAATCAGGGATTAGGGCTTTTCTAACAAGGCAAAAAGGCAAAAAGGAAGAAAATTAATTGGTGCATGTGATCGATGCTTCGTTTTTCAATTATTAAGGCTAGTAAGAGGGTACGTTTCCATCAATTGTTTATCATGTGATTTGTACCATTAATCCGCACATTTTTGGCTTCGACTTTCATACATGTACTTTGGCTAATAGGCGATTAGATTAGCCACATGCATCTGAGTTTTAACACCATAATTAAATGCACTGAGATATATATAGCTTGTCACGTACCCTCACATATTGCATGTACATGTACTACTAAATTAAATAAAAGACCCCACACTTAAATTACTCGTGGAGGCTAGGGGATGTCTTACGTACCACCATAAACAATTATAAATTAAAATACAAGACAGACTCGATCAAAGAAAGATTTTTGTATCAAATTGTACCTAAGACTATATTTTTCCGTTAATAATTTGAGATTAAGCTTAACATTGGTATGTTGTGAGTTTTGGGTTTTACTAACACCTCATGCACTTGAAGAAGATATGTGTGCCAGTTTTATATATATAACCAATTAGACACGTAACATTTATCTTGTGACATAATTTCACGAATATAGAAAATAAGAGAATTATGGAGTGGTGAAGCCAATTTAATTTCACTAATTTAATTTTCTATATCTAATCCTTTTTTAAGTTAATCTGTATGACAAATGATCAAGTGTGGCGGTAGCCCTTAATTATCCCCACCCCACACCACAAAAAAACATACACACACACAAGTTCTATGTGGTCCGTCCCCTCTCTCCCTCCCTCCCGTACAAAATTCAGTATATATATATATATATATATATATATATATATATATAGAGAGAGAGAGAGAGAGAGATTTGTATGCATTATATATTGGTGGGGAATGATCACTTGTGGCACATACTGAAAATGCGGTATAAGATTTCAGCCGTACATAGCATGTATATGCATTGCGTGATGTGCACGCACATGCTATAGACGGTTGACATCGGGTACCGTATTTGCGGTATGTACTGTAATTCATCAATTTAGTATGTTGGTGCATGTGCATACGTAACATGTAATATATGATAATATTAGTATAGAAGGGAGGAGGTTCACGTACATGAGGGCTGGAGAGGTGGTGTACCCCATGGGCCATGAGCCATCTTATTGTACCCTGAAGCAGCCTCCCTCAGTGGACATAGTTGTTGTAGGCACAGGAAACATGTGTAATTTTATTACAAAACGAAACAAATTCCCTCCATTTCCCCATTTTTGTGAGTGTCGGCAGGACAAGATTATGCTGTCTCCAACCCCACGTACTCTTCCCCTAGCTACGTACTCATTACTCAATGCTTTCCCTCTTCTCTCTAACTTTTTATTTATTTTAATATTCTCTTAATTTCTGTTAATTTAATTTCCTGGATTGTTGGAACTGATCAACGTAACCCATCTTTATAATTAAACTAACGGTTTTTATTTGTATAATTAATGTATTGTTATAACTTGTACCTACCTAGCTAGCTCCTCCATCCCCGATCACTTGGACATGTTCCTAAATATTTAAATTAAGTTTGCTTTAATTGGTTAATTGATTAAGAAACTAGCTATATATTTTATTCTTTTGGCTTTATCCACTTGCACAATTTTTTGTACATGCATGCGTTCTAATAAGTAATAAAAGACATTGTTTGTCACTTCCTTTTATTTATTTTTTTTGGTGGAGTTGGGGGGAGGGGGGGGGGATCGTTAGCTAGATAGAACTGGCGATGATTAATTAGTAATGATCTTTGATATTCTTTAAAATACTCATATGAAGGACTAATGAGTATGTAGCCCTATATACTATTAGGCCGGCCAAGACAATCGCGGTTGGTGGAAAATAATTTGGCAACATTTTTTCTCCTTTGTCAAACAAATTAATTAGTCTTGCAATGACAATAGTATTTTCTATATATATATATATAGAAAAGAAGAAAAAAAGCTCCTACATTAAGTGAATTTTAATAATAATAATAATTAATTATCTATCTTCATAAACTAATTCCTCACGTACCTTTTCTGTTCTTTACAGGAGGTGATATATATGGACAACTCTTGTAAAGGAATATTATCTTCATATCCTTAGTAGCTTTTCATATGGTCTACATCGATCAGATTTTGTTGTCCGGAAGAGTAGTAGATATTATAACTAAATATGTAGCATTTACGGACTCTTTACACTTTTTTGAGAGCTAGGTTCATCTCTATCTTTTGTTACCTTCCTTCACATATATAATATGATTTTACCTTCCTAGCTTTGGATATATATGCTGATAGTATTAATGATAAAAATCTACTTTAACCTATAACTATTAATATTAATACAAGTTGCATCAAGCTAGTCACCTCAATTGCACAGTATATTTTGAAAAATCGATCGTTGGATTTGATACCCATTTTTTGTATGTTATGTTTGCTAAAAATCATAGCGATCCGACAGTATGTTTCAGAAAAAGCATACGATTAAAAAATGGTGAGATTTTGAAAAACAAAAAGATCACAATAAAAAAGATCACAATTTTTCACACTGACAAAAATTGATAATTGGATCACTGTGATTTTTGGAGGACATAATATACATAAGAGGAATATCAAATCCAACGGTCAGTTTTTCAAAATATACTATGCAAATGATTGTAATTGAGGTGACATGATACAAATTGTATTAGGTCGACTTGACCTTAATTAGCATTTCTTTTATATATACTATGGGACATGTTCTCCTTACCGGTTGCTTTACCAATATTTTTACTATTTGTTGTCAAAATACTAGTGTGGGTCCAATATTTTAAGAAACTAACTAACATACGAAAAATCACATTGATCAAACAATTAGATTTTAAAACGTCCAATCTAAATTAAAAAGTTGGATTATTTCTTAAAATATCTAAGTTTAATAATTTTTAAAAGTAATATTTTTCACAAACCGATCATTGAAAGGTTGTGATTTTTTGCATACATGACATACATAAGTAGATAATCTAATTCAACGGTTGGTTTTCTCAAAACATTGAACTCACACTAGTGTTTTGATAACCAACTATAGAAAAGGGTCTACACAGCCAAAACCCTCATACATGGAAGTAAAAGCATCCTGATGGTATGGTACGTTATGATTGGTGATTTGAAAAAGCAAGGCGACCGCGACTGCCGACTGCAGAAGCAGAAGGCGACTGAGATTGATAATGCAAAAAAAATAAATAAATGAGACCGGCCAGTAGTGGTGCAGTAAATGTGTTGGTATATAAAAATGGCTGTATATATTAATGAAGAAAATAGAGGGGGGTATGGAGGTGTAGAGGAAATGTGGGATCAGTGTTGAATCGATCTTTTTGGTGCAGTCCTGTCTCTGGAAGTTTTGAATCCAAAGGATGGAGTGATACTTTTAGTCCTACCAACACCCGACCTCAACCTTTACTACCTTCTCTTCCCAATGCACCTCAGGTTCTCACCTCCAGTCCTCCATAACTTTCTAGATTCTCATCACCAATTACATACGTACTGTTATATATATATATATATATATAAAATTGATCGTGTCAGTATATGCATACTTTAGTAAAAGTAAATATAAAACTACTAAATAATTGTGGGAACATACTTCTAAAAATTGTCCATTGAATTAGATATTATACTTAATTATGAAAGTCGCAGTGATCCGACGATCGATTTCTCAAAAATATCATTAAGAAATATTGTGATATTTTCAGCAGTCACAATCACTTTTTTTTTTTTTTTTTCAATCTATATTTTGAGATGTAGCCAGACATTGGATCACCTTGATTTTTGCCATATATGCATGACATTCATAAAAGAATATTTAATCCAACAATAAATTTTTTTAAAATATGTATCCCATAATTAATTATCTATTAACAATGCCTACTTAGTTAGAGTAAGCATATGGTGACAAGATCGGAACAACACACACATAAATGATCTTTTTAGCATATACTTATTTTAGCTCGACGTTGCTAGTTAGTACCTACGTATTTTGAAAAACTGTTAATATCATTTTTATAATTGTCATACATGACAAAAATCACAATGATCCAATATTGGTCAGCTTCTAAGAAATTGTGAAAACTTGTGAAGGGTTTCAATGGTCATAGAGTTATATATATATATATATATATAGTGGCTAATAATTTTAATCTGCATACATAGGATAAAATTGTGATGGCTTTCTAGCTGACACCTGCGCGCCTACCCAAAATCAGGTGATGGAGATATACGTGTGCCACTGTCTGCTCATAAGGTGGCATGGAAAAGTGAAAACATGGTAGTAGGCATGCAGGTGGCTCCATTGGATGCTTTTCTTGTGCGAACGGGCCAGTGGTTAAACAAGCAGCTAGTATATCTGACCGTGCCCAAATTGGCTTCTTCAAATTTAGAAGGTTTACACAAAAGAGGAACACCTCTCTTTCCACATGTGTAAGGATGTAGAAAGCTTAACCTTAAAGATAAAAGTGCATGAATATGACGTATATAAAGATAAAAAAGCACCCAATTAATTAATCATTCTGTTTGGTGGAAGGAATTGAAGGAATTTATTCTGTTTGGCCACATGCAAAAAAGAGAAATTAAATGCCATATTTGTTGGAGTTTCCATACTTGAGTTCCACTCTTACATGGTGGGATTCCTACTCAGAGACGACACAGATCCACTTCTCTCTGATCACCTTCCCCCACTATCAATGTTTATGATAAGCCTTATAAGAGTGTTTGTTCTTAACAAGTTATGGCCATTTTTCATTCCACTGAGAACGTACAGCATCTACTAACCCATAAGATTAATGGATCATGTTACTTTTGTCCCTACTCTTTAGGATAATTTACCTAGCACCTCTACTTCTTTTTTTTCCTCTTTTGATTAACTCCACCATGCATGCACTTAATTCTACAATTCCTCAAACGTACACACGTGATGACCTAGACTTCCACTTCCTCTTTTCATATTTTTCGCCTGTACCATTTTCCATTCTCCTTTTCTTTATTAATTGCGCCCATACCGCGTTCAAAAGGGATTTCCATCATTAATGCTATGTTTGGTAGAAGGGATAAGTTAAAGGAACAGACAGGGCCGGCCCTGAGATTTGGGGGGCCCTAAGCGAATTCCTAAAGTGGGCATGGGCCCTACTACGTAATGATACAAAAAATTTTGTATAAAATATTTAACTATCAATTGTTATTCTTATATTTGCTAGTACACATAAAGTTTGATGGCACATATCATTACTATAATCAAACCTAAGAAAGAAATTAATTAAAAATCAATTAGCTTCTCTAAAATAAATTCATACTATCACCATATATAGTAATTAATAAGCATATAGTCCTAAAATCGAAACCCTAAATCAAAATCTTATTCTCAATCTCACATTTAGGAACAATAATAAATTTATACTACAATGCAAAGTAAGTCTAAAGTTGTCAATCAAAATCTTAAATAAAAAATTTCAATCTCATAATAAATAAATAATAATAATAAATTGAAAAAAAAGAGAGAGAAAAAGATAGAAAGAATGGTTGCTTACTTGCTTGGGGTGAGAGAGAGAGAAAGAGACAAAAGGTGAATCGTCAAGAGTTGAAGAGGATAGACTAAGAGAGGAGGTGAGGAGTTTTTTCATTTGTTTCTTTTTTCAAAATAAATTGTATGAGTTCAGGTTTGGGGGAGGAGAAGAGTGATTGGCATATTGGGGAAGGTAAAAAGTCTGAAAAGTTAAAATTTTTTCATAGCAAATATAAGGAGATAGTAGTGGAACCTATCGGGAAGGTAAAAATCTGGAAAATCTTGCATAACAAGTCAACAAAGGGAGATATTGTGCTTTTTTATACATGTAATATAAGAGACTTCGAATGGGGGCCTATATAAGTTTATTTTAGCCGTTTCTCTTAGGCCATTTACACATAGGGGGCCCTTTTTTTTATTCACCAAGTTGGCGCCTAAAGTAGCTGTTTTAGTTGCTTTAGCTCAAGGCCAGCCTTGGGAATTACCGGGGGGGGGGGGGGAGGAGGAGGGGAGGGATGAAGAGGGGTGGGTTGTATTTGGTATGGAGGGAGGGGAGGGACCAGACAATAAGAATTGAAGGAAGAAAAGTGTACTTACTTTTTGCTCTTTTTCTTATCCTAGCTTCCATTTTTGAGAGGATGAGTGGAAGGAATGGGGAAGGGGAAGGGGAAAGAGGAGTGAAATCTTAATAATATCCTTATATTTTTTTATATTGACAAAAATACCTTTCTTTCTTATACTAAATAAATATTTAGAAAAGTGGATTTCCCTCCTCTAATGATGGAAAGTTCATCCCTCATTTCCTTCATTCCTCTTTTCCATTATTCATACCAAACGGAGCATATATATATCATGGTTGGATACAGTAAACTAATTGTTAGGCGATGCAGCTACTAGGTTATTTATGCATGTACTTAATTTTAAGAAACTAAATAAAAATACGATCATAGGTAGAGGTTTGGAATAGGGATTTTTTTTTTTGTAGTTGAGTTGATTTTTAGGTTTATGAGTTCCTTCGTTATAAATGTACATACACTAGCCTTTTGTTCTAAAAAAAAAAATGTACACACATTTTTGAAGAGATATATGATCCTCTTAGGGAGAAATTTTGAGCAATGGGAACATGCTTGAGGCATCATCAAACTTGTTTATGTATATTCATCAAAGAATTTGCGATTCTTGCTTAATTGGCCGGAGTTATTGGGACTTAATTTTTTTAATTTTTTTGGGCTAAGGTAGACCTATATATGCTTCATGCTTGATAATTCAATCAACTCATTAATGAGATTTAAGGTCAATCTTTGTACATGCATGTGGTCACCTGATCACGAAGGGAAGGACAACAATAAATTAATTTTTGCACATATTCTGAAAAAAGAAGAAGTTAGGTATATGATTAAGACATTATGCATACACAGCATCACGCCTTCTAAAACTAGAGATAATGACATATAGGTTAGGAGATACATATCGATCAATATTTAATGGAGATCTGATGAAGGAAATTATGGGCATGCAAGGTACACCGCTATTAATTTCCTGCATGATATATACGTACAGTTAATTAATCAATTATATTTAGCTTTCATCATGATTCATAATTATAGTATAAATTAGTTGGAAAATTTATTTTCGACAAGATGCCCTACGTACAGAGCATACTATATATATTATTGATGTCATTGATCACCGTCTATTCATGGTTAATTTAACCATAGTCGTCTTTGGCTGGTTGTAACTTGACACCATTGTTATGGAGTATGGTAGATCTATGATGTGAGTTCGATCAACTCGATCTATATATATATAACAACAATATATATGTGTTCGTGTGTGATAGTTTTACTTGTGTGTTCTTTTTCCCTCTACCCAACATATCGAGAAATAATCAAGTCAGTAAATGCTGGCTTTGGTAAAATTAGCAAACACTCAAATGGATTTTATAACACATATATAACTTGATAATTAAGTGTACCACTCATGATTTATCATTTATTGGAAAAAGTAAAACATAAAATTAATTATTTACTTTAATTCTTTAATTATAATAATTAATTGCAAAATTGTGTATTCTAGTTAGTATATAATTTTCTTTAGGATCTTTGATGCCATGTTAGCATAGTAGCGGTGGTCGGCGGATATTCTCTTCAATTAATAAATAAATCACTTAACCAAATCTTCATTGGAGAAGCCAAAGTTCAAAGGTATATATATTGACAAATGAGTTTAAAGTTAGATGTGACTTTTGTTGCGGCATTTTCAATTGTTGAAAACGTTCCCATGTTAGCTTGTTAATAGCAGGCCAGCCAAGGCACTGTATTGAGCCAGCTATGTCAAGTTAACTTCAAAGTTTGAACTCTAGTTTATAGTGGAAGTCTTTAGGGTTGTGAGTGTACGTACGTCCTAACCTTTCTCACTTAATTAGTTGTTGCCGACAATTTCTATTATTGAAAAGGTTAATTTATTAATTAATTGCTAGAGAGATGTTTTAGTCACTTTGAGGCCGGGTTAATTTCAAGGGTTGTAAACTTTAGTTTATCGTAGAAGTCTCTGGGGTGATGAGAATGTTTTATAGTTTAGTTGTTACCCCTAATAGAAAATGTTTAAGGGCAGCGATATTTGCACTCCATTTATTTTGCTTTTGGCATTACACATCATTCAACTTTAGTTACTAGAGATATATGTCTTAGTTACTTTGACAATCTCTAGTGCAGTGAACTTTAGTTACAGTGTGAAAGTCACTAAGATTGTCAGTACGCTTTCCGGCTTAGTTGTACGATGCTGTCGATCCCAAGCATTAGATGTTTTAGTTATTTTTATGGTCTCTAGACCGGGCTGTGAACTTTAGTTCACAGTGGAAGTCTTTAGCTGATAAGGTTGAGTATAATTTCTTGCCTAATTATTGCCGACAATTCCAAATCTTAGGGAATATTATTAATTGCTAATTAGAGATGTTCTATTACTAAAGATACATGCTCTAATCATTTTGAGTCTATCTGTCTTTTAGGTGCAAATGATCAATCAGCTACCATATATATATATATATATATATAGAAGTGCTAATATAAGGTGCACCTGATGCTTCTTGCATTAGGTGTCCTCTTGTAGAGCCACTTGTGGTGCAGATTTTAAAAAACTGACCGTTGGATTAGATACCCCAATCATGTATGTTATGCCTGCAAAAAATCACAGTGATCCAACGGTTGGTTTAAGAGAAAACTGATTGTGAAAAAATGATAACATTTTAAAGAACAAGAAAGTCACAGTTTTTCAAAGTTACATATTTCAAAACCAACCGTTGGATCACTGTGATTTTTGGCAGACATGACATACATGATTGGAGTATCTAATATAACGGTCAATTTTCTAAAATTTGGAACGCAAGTGGCTCTACAAGAGGGCACCTGATGCAAGAAGCATCAGGTGCACTTTATATTAGCGCTTCTGTATATATATATTTGTTCAATGGGTAAGAACATAGAAATTAATATATTAATTAATTAATTATAATAAAAATCTAGCTAGTTAATTAGAAGAGGAGTAATTAGTGATGGTAATTAATTAAAGAAGTGTAACATGATGAGGGCAATTAAAGAAGTCTAGTTGTTGTCAACTTTAGACAAAGGGGCCGGCCGGGTCGATTCAAAATACAAGTAAAGTAATCACCGACTCCTCATTTGTCCACAAAGAGAATGTATGTCACGTAATTTTCTCCTGCCTGTGGCTGCAAAGTGCAATGTCCCACTTTCAACATAACTATGTGACACTAAAGTTTCCTCCGACCAATGAATTTGGGTCAAAATACAACCAATATCAAACAAAACGCAGAAGTAAAACTACTTACGCAATTCCAAACCCCCCTCCGCCCTTTTCTACCTTATCCTCTTTGCACGTGCAATCTCTCTCTTTTTTTTTTACTTCAAACATGATCTTTTGACAGATCCAACCGATTCTGTAAGGATATTCTTACGTTCTTATCGTAAGGACACTTTCACTGGGAGAGGTACTTTTGAAAAAACGACCGTTGGATTAGATAATTTTTATATATATGTCATGTCTGCCAAAAATTACAGTGATTCAACGGTTGATTTTTAAAATACAGATATTTAAACAACTTTCACAGCATCTAATGGTAAATACTGTCAAAGCGTTTTACAGACTGTATTTTGAAAACCAATTATCGGATCATCGTGATTTTTTACATTGATAGATATGACATTCATAAGAAGATTATTTAACCCAACTATCAGTTTTCAAAATATCTTTCCTATGGCCTGACAGGATGACTTCTATATATATTAGCACCTCAAAACCCCATCACATCACGGGGGCACCGTAGAATATTCTTAGAGATTATTATCTATCCAAAAGTTTCCAATCGAAAGATTTTTCACTCAAAAATCCAAACAAATAAAATTTTATATCCAAAAGTCCTTTCTTAAACTTAGAAGTCTCTTTGTTTTAAAATTCAAAATTTTTTTTTCTCAAAAAAAAATATAACAGTCTTTCCTATTTGAATTCTACAGATTCAATCAATATTTCACTACTTTCAAATATTGAAAACTTCTCAAATTTAATTCAATATTATTTGGTGCATGTTGTGATTACTTGTTCAATTATTTCTCGGAATATAGGTAAATATGAACAGAGCATCGTTTTCTAGCTGATTTTGGTGATTGTGGGATTTACTGGTCAGAATTCTCATTGCTTGATTCAATCGCCCTTATGATAGATTTTATTTTTAAAATTTTTAATTTAAGTTGGGAAGTATAACATGTAGGCAATAACTTTACTTTAATTTAGCCAAGAGGCTTTTAGGCCAATTGCACTTCTCCCCCATCTCAAAGGGAAATCTTCTAGTTTCGAGTCTTAGTAAGTGTTAGGTGTGTGTGAGTTCATATTCGATATTCCTAAATATTATACCCAAAATAAACTTTACTTTAAATTTGAATTCCTATAAAATTACCCGGTGACTTTTCAATCTTTATATATCCTCATCTAATCTGGTAGCTAGCCAACCTATGATGATATAGCAGTATATATATATATATATATATATATATATATAAGCACACTATCTTTAAAAAATATTCTCTCCTAACAATATTGTAGGCTCCTACAAATTAAGTAATTGTTTCATGCATGTACTACTCATAAATAGTTGGTGAGAGAGAGAGAGAAAAGAAACAAAACAAAACAAAACAAAACAAAACGCACGTTCGCGCCCTAAATAATAAATATAGTGAGTAGAAATCTTTAAAATTTTCCATTATCAATCTTTTGTGGTAGACAATTACATGAGAGTATGAGTTATTGTCGGAACTCACGTACGTTGTCTCCCAATTCCTTAATTGGTCATGACCAATTAACCACCCCAGTCCCTACAACATTAACATAATTCATAAATTATTACACCTCCATCTCCATCTCCATCTCCATCTCCATCCCATCCTAGCTACCTTCTATTCATACCATTAATTATCTCTCCACATTGCCATAATTATCACTCTCATCAAATTATTTCAAAATAAATATATTGCATTGGCTTCCTGCTCATCGACTAGCTAGGGTACATACGTAGCTAGCTAGTGATTAACCTGCAAATGAAATTGTACGTCTCAATTATGCTCATGCGCCTTCTACGTACCACCAACCTTGGCATGTGCGCGTGCCCGAACACACATATATATGAAATTGCCTCAATCCTGCTCATGTGCCTTCTAATTCTCTCAGTATTTTAAAATATGTGTCTATAATTATCTATTCACTTTATACTTACTTTAGCTAAAATAAACATATATATATACTAATAGGATCATTTTTATATATAATATATATATATATGGAGAGAGATCCCGAAATTATCATAATTATGGGATTCATGGCTTCTCTTGACCTCCTGTTTATAAAAAAAACTAAAAATGGTTTATGAACCCCACCTAAGTTGTTAATTAATGCCTAACATGCGCATTCTAACTCTAGATTATAGTGATTGGTTGGATGCGCGCTGTAAGAACAAGGAAACTTGAAATTTACGGCAGCTTAGAAGAAGCTCCAAGAATTAATGTGTAAAGAAAAATTGTAATTAATTATGGGCCAATATGTTAACTTTGTAAAGAGATCTCAGGTGAGCCTATGATTTGTAGGTCCCTAATTTCAAGGAAGATATCTCGGATTCGAGCATATGAAAATTCATTGATACCCATTTGTTAATATTAGTTTGTAGGCAGAGAGGGCTCAATACAGGTATATGAAGTTATAGTAAGCTTTTTATTTTGGCGATATGGATCGGAATAGAGTGGATTCTATATATTCTTCTATACAAATTATAAGTTGCTATAATGGTTTAATAAATAGTATTTCTCCTTTCTAATAAAATGAAGTTCATCAGTTTAAAGTGTCAGCTTTGTTATAATAGAGTGTTTTTTTGGAAGAGAGATTACTTTTGTTGTGTATTTTATGGGCCAATATGGACTCTTAAGATCCGGCAAAAAATAAAAATAAAAATAAAAACAACTAAATATGAAACTTTAATGCTTGTGCTAGCTGTTGTTAATATTGAAGTCAATATATATTAGTGGTTAGTACTTTTATTAACATTTGTCAATGTTGGGATATTTTATTTTTAAAATCATTTAGGTCATCTTTTCATCATTAAGTGTCAATTAATAATTAAGTGTGAATGAAGATCATCAAGGGAAAGTTTCAACTCTCACACTATATATATATATATATATATATATATATATATATATATATATATATGGTAAGACCCTTAAATAATTTTTTCAAATACCTCTACCTAAAACAATCATATCTTTCTCTAGAAAAATTCAGCTTGATGAACCGTTTTTGCATTAGGGATTTGACAAAATTCCTTTAAGAATTGTTTTTATTTCTTATTTTTGGACTTTTTCAAGGTAATTAATCGATCGATTCTAAAATTCAATCTAATTAATCAGTGGCAGCAAAATTACATATCATTCAATCCATCGATCCATTGATCAATCAAAAAATTAAACGAAAATTCAGTTTTCTTTTTGAAATTGATTTCCGTTTGTATCATAAACTCTTTCATAATTAAATCAAGGGCTTTTTAGAAATATAAACATTCACTTATAGACATCATTTTGAGGATTCTCCCATTGATTCCCAAGCTAGTAATATTTTTAGAGAAATTATTTTCCAGAAGAATAAAAATTAGGAATATTTTCAAATGTACGTTATTTAATATTAACTTTTGTATGTGTTTCTGTTGATGAAACCTTTCTAGATCTAGAAAGCACATGTATACCTTGTCCTTTTCATCACGAAGGTAAAAGAGTATGAAAGTTTCAAATAGGTAGCTAGGTGGAGACAGAGACTCTAGGGTTTTAGAATTGTGAATATCGGTGATTTATCGAGGTTGCATTCGAGTGTACGTAATTGAAACTTAACAATTTCTTCGGCCAGGTTGTGATCAGGAAGTTATTTATCCTAAATCCCAAGTCCTGATGTGAATGACCTGCCTTTGACCAAATTAGATAGGGAACTTCATCTAGTGCATGTAAGCTGGACCAAGATTCCCCTTACATTGGTAAAGTCTTAATCTCTTAGTCACAATGGATTACTTGTTTGGATGAAATTCCATGGTTTTGTTTCGGTAAAAGTGGAAGCTATAAACTCATTAATCACTTAATTACTCCTAGAACTTTATAGTCAAATTAAGCTTACCTTGGGGAAATTAAATAGAATGATGAGCATTGACCATCTGTTTAAAAAGAAAAGACAATTATATATCACTCAAAATTCCTAAGGTTAGGATGGCATAGAATTTTTTATTAAAAAATTTCCTCTTTTTAATATATGCATCAACATCAACCCTTTGGAGAGAAGAGAGGCTTCTAGTCTAATGGTGTTTTTCCCCCTTATTGAAGGGGAAGGTTCTAGTTTTTAGTCATGATAGAGGTGTGTGAAAATTATATATATTTGATACTATTATTCTAACAAAAAAAAAAAAAAAACACCAGAGAGAGAGAGAGAGAGAGAGAGAGAGAGAGAGAGAGGGATCGAGGAGGAAAGATGGGGTTGTGCATTTGGATGTTTTCTAAAATTAAACGGAGCAATTTTATAACAATGAAAAATACTTATGGTAAACATAAACATGCAATAATTCAAGGCTGATGACTTGTTATCCTTGTTGCATGTGCTTCCACTTTTAAGGGACATGTTTCAAGTTTGAGTATATAGAAATTCATTGACTATGTTTTCAATTTTAAGGGAGAGATTTCAAGTTCAAGTACATGGAAAATTATCGATACCTATTTGTTATTATTGGGGGTTTGGGGTCGGTTCATTTTTTATTGTTTGGCAAAAAAAAAAAAAAAAAAAAAAATCAATGTCCACCGGCAAATTTTGACAACTCGTTTCGATTATTTTCGGTGGTAAATCCAAAAGGTGTTTATGTTAGGTAGGGAAAATTAGTTAGGGTTTAGTGGCATCCTTTATTGTTTGTTAAGAGGACAATTAGGTTAACCACCACCCTCTTTTTTTTTTCCCTCCCCCCTCCCCTTTTGGGCAAGGAAGGGTCAATGGTCAATGATATAATCACATGCCTCAGGGATTTTGATCCTAAGAGTGTGGCTCTAATTACTCAACTTAGTTGTCATATCCAATGCTAATGACTAATCAATGGCATGACACCCCTCTCCCTCTCTCCCTTTTACATTATTAATTCAAGAACACCAACCTGAATCAGATGGTAAAATCTTTAGAAATTTCATAAATGATTGTTTTCTACTATGTGTTTGTTGGAATTCTCAAGTTGTAATGCCTTTTTGACATTCAATCTAGATGGGTTTAAAACACTTCTAACTAACCAAGCCAGGCCAATAGTCAAAGTGGGTCCATCCCTAATGACTAAGCTTACAACAAAAGAAATGTCTTGCTCTCTTCTAGTGTGATTAGAAGGGCAGTGGGTCCATGCCTTGTCCCTTACAAATTAAAAGGGTTGTTTTTTGAGAGAAAAAAATATAGGTGTCTGACTAAGGCCATGGGGCCCATTTTTGCTTCCATATCAACTGATATTGTCCCTCTTTTCTGAGGTAATTAATGTTTCATCCCATCAATATGTCTACCACCCTCTCTCAATGAGATGCAAACTTCCTCTCTGATGGACTACCTTGCTTCCACCTCTTTTTACACTTTTGCTTTCCTTTTGTCTATTTTCCATGGCATGGAAGGTCCAATTATTTTTGGGATGTCTTATCTTTGTCTTTTTCTATAAAATTTTATTACTTTTGTTTCTCTCTTTCCTTCTTTCTTTTCTTTTTCTTTTTTAATTGAAGTAAATTTTTGTAAAAATGAATCTTGAAACATAAGAGCAATTGCAATGGTTGAATTTATTTTTAGATCTGCTACAGTGAAGTGTATTGCTATTTGGTTCCAAGTGCTCTAATGATATGATGGTGGATCTATTCTTTGGCTCATCTCTCCATCTGTCTCTTTCCTCAATCCAAACATACGTTTGAATAAACTTTTGGATCCACTTTTGAACCTACCATGCATTGAAGTAATAATTTTTGCATTTGGGTTCAAAAAATGAATTTGAAAACAATTCATGAACCCACCGCGCGTCGTTGGAGTTGCTCTAAGCTTCTAGATTTTGTAGAAGCTCGGGGCAATGTCAAATGAGCATAAATTAAAATATAGTTAAGCAAAGCAATGGGTATGGTATTGGTAAAAATTCCAAGGGTTCAATGATCATTGTGTGTTTGAAAAAAAAGTTAGTGTGATAATTAGGTGTTTGAGACATATTAGGTGTGGTTCCATATGACAATGCATCCAACATGCATGGTCCTAACCAATCGATCTCTAGCATTCTTGACCAATCTCTAGCATTCTTTGTTGAGAACACCAATAACCCATTTGTTGGAACAAGAAGAGAAATAATTCACCCTTGGAGTTCATCCCATCATGCATTGGAATAGCTAGAAATTGCTGCCTTCAAAGGACTAGGGAAAGGACATATCCTCCAAATGAAAACGCCAATAGCAAAACCAGGATTAATTAGTGGTCCTAATGATGATGGATCACATTTTCTTCACCTTTATCTAGGCATTGAGTCAAACATTATGGGCTCAAAAAGGGTTTGTTGCCAAGAATTATGGAGCTCACATTGTCTTTATCTTTCATCTTTTGCTACATTCAATTCAAACCTCTTTTTTTTTTTTTACCTTTTTAACAAATATATACATGTTTACCATAAAATGTGAATGTCAACTATATTATGCTTGTTGGAAACTATTTGTTTCTTAGGTTTAAACGAGAAGCATGAGCATTTTCAAGCATTCTCACTAAAAACATGGCACCATTTTCGCTGAAATTTATGGTAGTGTAAAACCAATATGGGGTAGATTGACTGGATTTTTGCATATATTATAAAATGAGTACTACTATTTACATTTACTTTAATTTGCGTCAATTTATTAGGGTGTGAATTGTAGCCTTTCGGAAAAAAAAAAAAAAAAAAAAAAAAAAAGCATCGATCTATGGGGTTATGATTGTCTTTCTAATTATCTACATACAAGATCATGCCCCGTGTCCCACAATTTTTGAAGATTTTATGTGTTTCTCTCTCTTCAGAATATGATACTCCCTTCGTCCCATAAAAATAGACTTCTTCTATAAAACACGCATATTAAAAAAACTCATTAATGCATTGATTTGTGATTTTTTTTTACCTTTTATTTCCAAAACTATCATTTTTCTACAATAACATTTGGTGTCATGTGAAGGCATTCTTAGAATAATAAAGGGTAATATGGGAAAGTTAAAAGAAATATAAATTGACTTTTCAAAATGGACTATCATTTTAGGACAGCCAAAAAAGAAAAGAAGCCCCATCTTTATAGGACGGATGGAGTAATAATTATGAGTTATCCAAATTTTGCCCATATATATTCTGGATAACATTAATTTTTTTTTTTATTTACAAAATTTTACCTCAATTGTAGCCTTTTACAAATTAATTAAATTTTGAAACAATGACTTTTTAAAGATAATTTCCTCAATTTTCCAAAAATAAAAAAATGGTTGAATTAATAGGGGAGCAAGAACCAACAAAACTGGGCCTATCTGAGGATTTTCTAACACACTGAAACCCAAACCATGACCGAGTTAGTCAACCAAACCACACAAGCAATGTGTTATCTCATGATAGCGGCCCATACCACGGGCTCTACATCTGTGTGGGCTTCTGCAATAGGTTAACGAGGACAGAATGTGGAACCCAAACACTTCATTCCCTTTTTAATGCTAGGCATCAGCCATTCAGCCTGTCTAGCTAGTTTCTGCAAACACAACAAAACCATCATAACCACGATTATAGATTTAAGAAGTTCCCTATGTTGGATTTTTGGCTCATTCACTATTGGTAGGTCCACGCAAGTAGAAACTTATTTTATAAGGATTCTTCTTTATTTAGAAGTTTAAAGAAATTGACATTTGTTGTCCAACAAAAATTGGGATTTTTACTTATTTAGATGTTTGTAGATTTGTAGAAATTGGTAGTTCTTGTTCAACAAGAATTGATCTCCTATATATATCAAGCCTGCAGCATAAGTGTGTGTGTGGGAGCACCAATTGTGATAGAGAACTATATGTTGGAGGTGCCCAAGAGGGTGCCCCAAGGGGTCCCAAAAGAAGAGGTCTTTTGGGTGCTTCACTTCACCACCACCATTAATTCGATTTAATGAGCTCGATCAGCTTGATTCGCTGGAGAGCTCATTGGCATTTGGAGAGGGTTCATCTCCTCGAGTTGTTTATGGTGTAAAAACCATTTGGTAAGTTGTGAGAGATTTGGGTGTAACATGGGATTTGGGCTGTGAGGATTATTTCTTTTTGTTTTATAATCCTTGTTTTGATTATTGGTGATTTTATTTTTCCTCTCCTGTGTGGATGTAGGCATCTTGTTGAACCACATATATAAATCTCTGTGTCTTCTCAATTAATTGTTTTGATATTTGTTTGGGATCGTTTCGATCACCCACCACATAACCACATTGTTTTTGCACAAGAAGTGGTATCTGAGTTGACGATTCGAACTAGGTGATTTTGGTGGAATATGTTTTGAGAAGAAGCGTTTGGAGCCAACTTGGATTAAAGCTTATTTGAATGATGGATCAAAGCTTATTTTGATAGATGGATCAAACCCTATTTGAATTTGGGAACAAATTTCCGTATCAAATCTCGTCAAGATGGAGATTTGTTGAAGATATCGTTTCGATTTGGAGTATCTTCCTACAATTGGTTGGAAGATTTGTTATGTATCTCTATGCAGGCGCAATTGAAAGTTGCTTTAGGGCACAATTGGATGTAGCCTTCGTGCATTTGGAAGTTGCCTTTGGATGCAATTGGGAAGTCATCTTAGGACGCAACTTGATGTGGCCTTTGGGCGCAGTTGATGTGGCCTTCAAGCGCAATTGGAAGTCGCCTTCGGGTGCATTTGAAAGTCGCCTTGGAGCGCAATTGAAAGTCTCCTGCGAATGCATTTGAAGCCATCTTTGATTTCTGTACTCTGTTTGTAAATTCTCGCCAAGGTGGAGAATTATTGAATATGCAGCTCTCATTCACGTTGATTTTTATTGAGGCAGTTAGAGTTCGTACCATCCAGATATAGCTTAATTGGTACATTCTATTTGATTGGTGAATTTCACCAAGGTGGAAAATTGTTGAAAATTAGCTCAATTCAATAATTCAAACTTGGAGGCTTTAGAATTTAGCATTGATGATATAGCTTCAATTGAAGATGTGGGATTGGTTTATTTTTCGCAAAGTGAAAAATTATTGGTTTGGCTTGATTTGTTAGTTATTGGCTTGATTTGATAGCGTTAATTTGTTCACTTTATTTGGTTAGTGAATTTTCGCCAAGGTGGAAAATTGTTGAATTTTTTACTCATTCACTATTGGCAAGTCCACATCAGTAAAAACTTTTTTTATAAGGATTCTTACTTATTTAGAAGTTAGAAGAAATTGATATTTCTTGTTCAACAAGAATTGTTCTTCTATATATATCAAGCCTGTGACATAAATGTTTGTGTATGAGGGAGCACCAGTTATGATAGAGAGCAATATGTTGGGGGGGTGCTCGAGAGAGTGTCCCAAGTGGTCCCAAAAGAAGAGGTCTTTTGGATGCTTTGCTTCACCACCGCCATTGGATTTGGAGAGCTCAGTTTGATTTGAAGAGCTCGATCAATTTGATTCGTTGGAGAGCTCATTGGCATTTGAAGAGGGTTCATCTCCTCAAGTTGTTTATGGTGTAATAATCATTTGGTAAGTTGTGAGAGATTTTGGTGTAACATAGGATTTGGGTTGTGAGGACTATTTTCTTTTGTTTTGTAATCCTTGTTTTGATTATTAGTAATTTTATCTCTCATCTCTTGTGGATGTGAGGATCTTGCCGAACCACATAAATCTTTGTTTTCTCAATTAGTTGTTTGATATTTATTTGGGATCGTTCCGATCGCCTACCACATAACCACATCGCTTCCGCACAACACCTAAATGATCGAATTATAGGATTTTATTTATTTATTTATTTGGGGTAAAAGAGTACATGCACCTTCTTAATTTCCTTCTTTACAAATAATGTCCATACAGTCCCCTCATACATCTTTGCACATATATGATACTCCACCATTCCACCAAGGACCAATTAAGGTGTATTAATTGCGCACCCATTCATTAACATTCCGGAAAATGCTATATGTCCCAGAAAAGTACGTTGTCCTTCATCTACAGAAAAAATCAGGCACAGTGACAACGCCAGATTCTGAGGCTGTAGACTGATGGTGGACATTACCCCTTCTATTGCTATTGCTAATATTGGTGTTGCTGCTGCTTGCTGCTACCATCCTGGCTGCATAGTAGACAGCCCAGCCGGAGCCGGGTGGGGGCAGTTGTGGGTGATCAGGCGTGGGATTACTGTTGTCTTTACCGTCCCTGCGCCTTCTGAAGCGGCGCCATGCTGCTTGTATAAAACATGCAGCCCAAGTGCGCCATAGGTGCGAGTAGAACCTGAGCTTGTGCCTAATTTCTTTGCTATGTAGTCTTCGGAATTGCAATGCCACAAACTTCAAGTCTTCAGGTGTGAGAGCAAATGCTTCTACTTGGGATATGGCTTTTACTGTACGAGAAGATGATGGGAGAACAACACTAGGACGTGGGTCGAGCGCCCATGTCAGCAGTTCCTCGCCACAGAAGTCACCTGGCCCAATTCGGCATATATTGAAGAATCCTGATCGGCCACCATTAGTGGTGTAAGACTCAAAGTGGCCTCGGATTATGAAGAGCATCTCATTCACTGGATCACCCTCTCGCATTTGGAATGTGCCATCAGTGCACCACGCAGGCTTAAGCCTGTCACATATTGCGTCTAGCATTCGTTCATCCATTTGTTCAAACAATGGCACCTGCATGATCCATTAATTAAGTGAGTTTTTAACTTGTGCTAATTAATTAAATTGTTTTCAATTAATTATGACTTACTCGTCGAACTAGATCGAGGCATAGGTGGCGCTTGATGTTTTTTCGTAGGTCCACAGGAAGGTCCTTGAGAAGTGATTCTTCATCCACTCCTCGAGTAGCAACCCACTTGTATTGATCGTATTTCCGAACAGCCAGCCTTAGTTCAGGAGGAAGCTGCCTGTGATGCATCCATTGTTCTGTATCCGCTCTCTTAATCCTCCACTCTTCTAATCGAACAGTTGTGGATATGAGGTATCTCTGCCAGCACCCAGTATAATATATATATATACATACATTATCATTAACTTAGAGGACAAATGATTATGTATTAGGAATGACATATCTGGATTGGCCGGGGGAGCCTTGTTTCCAAAGCAAAATACTAAAGTAGAAAAATATGGTTGATTAGTGTTGTCCAATACTAACTGCTGTTTTTGTAGAGCTCTGAATCATGAATTAGGAAGGTAATTGATATATAATTATAGGTTAATATATTAACTAGGGATATGATTAGAGAATTGAAGAACTTACTTGCATATTCCCAATGAGCAATGTCAAGAGAACCACACCCAGAGCGCCAACTATTGTGGCATACAATACTTCTCCAACATAACTGCTTGTGTAAAGATTTTGTCCAAACGTACTGCGCATGCATGCATACATGTTAGTTGATGAAAAAGAGAGCAGGTTGGCTTCATTAATAATTAATTGATTGGAAATTAGCTGTGGGAATGAAATAGTTTAATTTAATTATCTGAGGAATATATGGAGATAGAATGAGTTCTCAATATATCTTTTACTGTGCTCCTTAATTTCGGTCGCTGAGAAAATCAATTTAAAAGAAAATTGGATCGGCTTAATTACCTTATGTTTAAGCAAGGTAAGACCAAAATTTCATAGTATTTGAATGCAAACAAGACTTATTCTTACGTAACAAGCAAATGGCAGAATTAAAGGGCTGGGGAGTTTCAAAAGGAAAAGGGAATTTACCTTAGGTTCCTGAGCCCCCACCAAAAACAATAGAAATACTTGTTGATGAACAACGTGGAGGATGTAATATTGTTTGTTAATGCGTCACTATACATACCAAAGTTTAAAAGGCTATTGCTATTGGCCGGGTCACATAGATTTGTGGCATTGGTTGATTGAAACCAGATGTCTCTATTAGGGTCATCAACCACATGGCAATCGAAGTATCCATACTCACAATCTGGCTTCTCAATATTACACACGGTTCGCCAGCATGATTCTTGTCGCTCAACTGCTAGAAGGTACCACCCAGCTCCTAAAACCTTTTTAAAACAACAGAACGAACAATATATCTTAATTATGGTTTTTAATTAGCTTTAGATAAAACGTACCTACAAGACTAGCTCGATCGATGTTTGTTACCAAGAATTAATGCAGAAAAAATTAAATAAATGCATACATATATCTAAATCCGCCATTCGGTTTCCAAGAAGATCAATATTTGAGGGAAATTAAATATATTGAAATTCAATTACACAATTTTCAAAAAAAAAATCCAAATTTTTTTTTTTCTTTCCATCCAGCGATCTTTTCAGCAACAGATAAATATATATATGGAGCACCGATCGATGTTTAATTACTTACATGGCTTGCCAACATGAAGTGCATGAGGTTATAAGCAGCCCCTTGCCATGCTGTTTGAGATACTATGCCAGAGTCCTTAACAATTTGGGATGAGAGAGGAAATATAAGGAAAAGTCTTGGGATGTACTGAGAAAATATAATGAATCGAAGTGCATTTTTTGTGTATGTCATTGTCCAATCCGTCACGCCAGGAATAACAGCCCATATTAATACCTGAAATATACGTGAATAAAGGCCTCAATTCAGCGTACATATAACAATACATGATTGTATTAATTGTTCCTAGCTAGTAATAGAAAAGGAAATGGAAATTAATTAATTTTAGGACCGGGCGTGCCTGAGGAAGGGGCAAAGCAGCAATGAGATCAATCCAGAAGCCGTTGCGGAGGTACCTGTACGCGATCTTTTTAGTGTCAATAACAAGCTCTCCTCTTCCAAACACACGGGAAGAAGGTGCAACATAAGCTGTTCGAAAGCGAACCAGAATCTGAATAAAGTAAAAGACGTCGGTGAGTGATCTTATAACGGTGAGGGTAATATCAATTGGTATTCGGAAATATATGCACGCTTCCTGGTTCACCGTAGGCACTAAAAAGAAGAGAGGGTCTACGAACAAAGAAACCAAGCCTACTATTAAGAATATCATGCTCCATCGCCGAATCGCTTGCCCTCCTGGATCTAATACCTTTTGCTTCTCTAGTCCCTCGTAATCTTCCGAGAAAACTCTAGACAGTACTTTAACTTTCAATGATTTTCTCATTTTTCTCTCTCTCGTAATTTCCGTTCAGATTAAACAAACAAAATCTCCCACATTAATACACCATATATCGGCATGAGGGAAAGAGACAGAACCATATGAATATGTCCCCAACGATTGAAGGTTCAGAATGGTAAGGGCTGCTGCAGGGTAGGTTGCTTCTTTAATTTGTTTTATTTGTGCAGATCCAGAGCTAGAGTTGACTGCATATATTGGACACTCTTGCCTATCGCTTCACACGTACGTATCAACTTAATTACCTTAACTTCATCCACTTTTTTTTTCTCTTTTTAAAAAAAAAAAATGATGAACACATGCATCTCCACTTTACATTAATCTTTACCTCTAATCCTCTACTCTATTAATGTCTGTTATGATAACTAACTGTGATATGTCATCTCACATATATATTATGGTAATATTGTAAATTACTTAATATATGGTGTAAGCTATTCTGTCTATTTATACTTTTTTATTTTTAAATATATATCTATAAATATTACTTTAACGAAAATCAGATAAGAAATCCAAATCATTGAATTTCTTTTAACTTAATGCATGATTCTTGTAAAAAAAAAATCCAAAGGCTTGAATTTCTTAGCTGATTTTAGTTAAAGTAAAGTATAACTAACTAGAACATTTCAGTGTATAATATTTCAATTAGGGTAATTAACCTAAGTTTAATTCTGTCAAGTTTTGAGTCCACAGTAATTTCCTTGCCATTTCCGGTTTGCACATAAATATGAGGAAGTGGAATCTCAAATTCAAGACTTCTAGTTCTTGATCGAACCGTGATTCTTTACCATTTATTTATACTTACGTTAGAAATGGTAATTAAAGCAGCACTCATTGTGCACTTATGAGTGAGACACAACGGGTTTAGGGTATTTGTAATTACAACTTGAATTTTGATTTCTTAATTAACAAAGGAAAAAAGATAAATAGATCGAAGCAGATTTTTTTATCAGAATATTAAACCAAGAATATTAAAGAGATTGGTTCAATCTGGAAAATCAAATATCTAAAAAGTTACCCTAATTGAATCAAATTGTACGAATGCAGATTCTCTGCTTGGGTATGCTTGGTGCTTGGGTGATATGGCATGATCTGGATAGTCTGCACATCACCCGAGTGAAAAGCAGACCATTCAGATCATGCCACATCATCCAAACAAATCCAAATCCAAGTAGAGGATTCGGATGCAAATTGTACAGCTTCTTTTGGAACATCTCTAAATTAGTTGGCATCATATTGTAAGGCAGTGATTGAGATTTTGACTGTACTTCGAGAGCTGATTGAACTCATATATTTGACAACGTTTCATGAAACTTTCATCCACAAAATTATTTCAGTTGTGAGGCCATGCATGATGTCATCTATGAGCTAGCTAGTATTATCTGGCAAATGACATCATACAATTAAAAGAAAAGAAAACAGAGAAAGTAAACGATTGATTCTCATGGCGAAGCTCGTCACCTAAAAAGATCTCATAAAGTCGTCTATAAGCACTGCCTCACATGCAACTGACCTCGTACGTACTCTAAATATTAATAACAAGTACTACCTCACTTGCACTTGACCTCGTACGTGGTTCAAAATTAATAACAATTCTCCAGCACCATCAGATACTTTAATTCGAAATTAAAAATCATCATCACGTGTCTTATTTTAAGTAGTGCGGTCCCTCCTCTCAAATTAATTCTTTTTTTTTTACACATCACTCAAAACAAGATATGTAATGATGATTTTTAATTTCAGATTAAAGTATCTAATCTTATAGCATTTTTCAAAAATTAAATAATGGTCAATAGTAAATGATTAATGATAATGACACAATCTCCTTCTCTAATTACAACTAGCTCCTAATTTTCTTTTAATGTATTCGATCAATTAGTAACCCAGGAAGGGCTTAATTAAGACGGCCGAAGGCATTTCACACCACTGAGTATGAAGGCTGGGTAGGTGGTCAATTTTGTGCTAAGGTGGATCATATATATACAGGTTGTTAATTATGTGACAAATGTAACATTTCTTTGTATATATATATATATATATATATATATGGTCAGGTTCCCTTACATCTTGTTTTACGTCTATACGTATATTTTATTTTCAAAATATCAATATCGGTGGAATGTTTTGAGAAACCGATCGCTGGATAAGATTCATTTCTCGTATATGTTATTTATGCCAAAAATCATGGTGATCCAATGGTTGGTTTCTGAAAAATGTTACCCTGAAAAATTATTATAATTAGAAACATCACAGTTTTAATAGTGAGATCTCTTAAAATCTAACTGTTGGATCATTATGATTTTTAGTATAAATGACATAAATGAGAAATATATTTTATCCAACAGTCGGTTTTTCAAAATATTCAACCCACATAGGTGTTTTGAAAACAAAGTGTAAATATAGATATTTTGAAAATAAAATATACGTATAGACGTAAAACAAGATGTAATATATATATATATATATATATATATATATATATATATATATATATATATATATAGAGAGAGAGAGAGAGAGAGATATATATATATATATTAAATGATCGAGTTAGTATTTGCAAATTTAGCCAAATGACCGTTAGATCTCAGCAATTTGAGTGATGATCTAGGCCATTTAAGTCTATGATCAGGTAAGTAGCCCACGTTTTTACCTACATCATCATTAGCCCACCCCTACTAGGAGGCATAGGATATGTATTTTGAAAAACGGACCGTTGGAATGGACAATTTTGTTATGAATGTTATGTCTTTCAAAAAATTATGATAATCCGATAATTAATTTTCAAAATACAATAAATGAAAGATTCTGATAGCTCTGTCACATTTGTTTAACAGATCATATTTTCAAAACTGGCCATTAGATAAATCGATGTGATTTTAGGCAAACATGAAAATTATTTAATTCAACGGTGAATTTTTCAAAATACCTATTCAATCTAGTGTAAGTAAGCTAATGGTAAGTACGTCTTTACAAGATCGGGACTGATATAGAAACATACGACTAATATATGTGCCAAGCAAGAGAGCTTGGGGCGGACATGAGATCGATAAAGGATTCATATATGAAAATTAATTTTAATTAATTTTGAAGGGCTTCAACAACATAAAATACTTCCCCTGTTGATAATTTAGTCGGATCGAGTTGAGATATATTTTTCCTACATCATACATCTAAAAGTTTCACATGCAACAGCTCATGATGAACTCCGTACATTATTTAATAGATACGTTACACTCAAAAGTTCCGCAACAATTAATTAAGTCAATGCTACTTGCTAGACAGCTGGTGACATCCTTTAATTTGCGGTGATAATTAAGCCAATATTTAATCCTTTTATTTTATTATTATTATTAATTTTTTTATTAAATAGTAATGATAAATGTGACACATGACATTATTTTGATGCAAGGTAATGATCGGTTCAATGCATTTGAAATTGAAGCTGTATGTAATAAAAAAAGAAAAGAAAATTATGCCTTTAATTACCTCATCTCGATCAAATTGAAAATTTGTACCTTACTTTATTAAAGTCAGAAAATATCTCATGATCATCAAATCTCAGTCATCGAATGAGATCAATTTAATGGTCATGGGACATCAGCTGGTTTTAATAAAGTGAGATAGTGCTAATAGGATCATTACTCTTGTTTTAAAATACTAAAAGTGCTCTTTCTATGACCATTACTCTCCATTTGAATTTAGGGGTATATTAATTATTTAAATTTCATTTTAATACTGTTAAGGTTTTGTCACCGGTAGGGTTTGTAGACATCAACATTTGGTGAGGTATTGATTACCGTCCGATTGGTGAAGGATCACATAAAAAGATAAGTCTTCCACTTATCTTTAAATTAAATAAATTAGAAAATAACTATTTTTATAATTGGCCAAGATTCCTTGAAGATAAGCATAAACCTTTCTATAAATAAGAGGCTCTCATTCAAGGCAAAGGAGAGAAGAAGGAAATGAGTAAGCCGATAAAAGAATGGTTACCAAACTCCAAACATTCTACTTCCCATCAACCATCTTCAACGGTTGATATTCATCAAGCACTACACACATGTGTCGAGTCCTCTACTTTTGAAGCCAGATTTAAGATCAAGCATCAAGCCCTTAAATCAACATCAAATAAAATGCAAATTCAAGACCAAGAGTACTCATTGCCCTTGAATTACCATCAACAAAATCAAGCCAAGCCAGATTCAAGATCAAGCACCAATCCCTTGGATCAAAATCAAATCAAATCTTGTGGAGGATTTAATCAAAGAAGCACAACAAAAGACTGACATGAAATTTGTGTGTACAAGGGCTTTTATGTAATTTTTGAAATTAAAGGAAGCCTTTCTGTAATTTTCAAAAATTAAAAGGGGTGTAAAGTAATTTACCCTAAAAAAATTCATTGTTTCTTAGAAATTTGGCTTGTAATTTGCAACATTTGGGCTAAGACCAACTCTAATGCTTCAACCAGGTGGGGAGCCAAAGCCATTTTTTGGCTAAAACTCGCAAATTGCATGCTTCAAATATGCATCAGCCAAAGGGCCCTCCAACTTGATGCTTAACTTTAAGAATTTGGCTCTAACTCTTTATCTCCAAGACACACAAAATGCATGGGTCTTGTGCTTGGTTGTAAGTGAAGATAGAGATAGATATATCTCTCTATATAGAGAGCACTAAAAAAAAATAGCTCTTATTTATTAGAGCACATTGTTGGCCAGGTATTGCCAGCACCTTCACAAGCGTGCAATAGGGGGCCTGTAATGCAAGCTATTGGACTTACTTTAAGGAAATCAAATTACCACTCTTCCACAATGAGCTTTTGGAGTAGTAGTAATGGCTTGATTCTAACAAATGGTATCAAAGTATGTCACGTAAATAACATTGTGGAAGAGTAAGGGCTTGATTCTAACAAATGGTATCAAAGTATGTCTCGTAAATAAAATTGTGCCTCTTCCACGAGCCTGTGCTTTTGGAGTAAAGGTAAATGCTTGATCCTAACATACTTCTAGCATATTTGTTGCTAGCTAGCCAGATATTTTTACTGTACGGGACTAGCCAAAAAATGGATTTGGGAGGCCAAAACTAACTTTTAGTGTTGGTGATGTTCTAAGAACATTTAAGCAACTCGACAACTTGTTTAAGCAACCTTGGCATTTCAGCATTGCATGGAAAAACTAATTAAAACGCGTAGCATGGACACATGGCTTGCCAACATGCATGTAGGGCATGCATCAAGGTATTTTGCAAATTGTCCTCCTTTACGACCTCTTCAGACCAAATTAAACATCGTAAAATTGGCTTCCAGGATACATTCCCTATATATTTTTCTTTTCCTTTCACTTTCCTTGTGACTAAATGCATCAATATGCATGATTTAAAAAGTAAAGATTCTTTTCTGTCTTTGATATACATTAATTGTTGATATCCAGGCCACTTGGGAGTGTACGCTGTCCATTAATTCATTCCTCATATACAGAAAAATCAGGTTCCTCTGGCTTTGGCAAAGAGATGACAATGCGGCCAGAGTCTGACCCAAAATGCTTGCTCATACCCCATGACCTGTTGCTTGCTGTCAGCCTTCCTGAAGACACAGTTGAGCCTGAGTCGGGCAGGGACACTAGTTCAGGTTCAGCAGCCATGGGGTACTCTCTAGTCTCCAGTTCAGCTTCTTCCTTTAATTTTCTGAAGCGGCGCCATGCTTCTTGTATATAACATGCAGCCCATGTGCGCCACTGTCTCGAATATAACCGAAACTTGTGTCTAAGTAGTTTGCTATGCAGTCTTCGGAATTGTGAGGCAACAAACTTCAAGTCTTGTGCTACAAGAACAAATGCCTCTACTTCCGATATGGCTTTTACTGTGCGAGTAGAGATGGGAGGATGAGACTTGGATATGGGTAAAGTGCCTAAGTGACAAGTTCCTCGCCGCAGAAATCACCTGGCCCAATACGACATGAATTGAAGAATCCTGCACGCCCACCATTTGTGGTATAAGACTCAAGATGGCCTCGGATTATGAAGAGCATCTCATTCACTGGCTCTCCCTCGCGCACTTGGAATGTGCCTTTATTGCACAAGCCTAGCTTAAGCCTCTCAAATATTGCATCTAGTGTTGGTTCATCCAATTGATCAAATAATGGCACCTGTTTTTTTCATTAAACAAATTTACAATTTTATTAAAAAAACATATATATATATATATATATCCTCACAGTTAAGGCTGTGTGTGGAATTTATCAATTAATTACTTCAAATAACAATGACTTTAGTACGTATAAACCGCATATATCGTATGCTCAATCACCAAGTCATTCATGATGATTCGTTATTAATTTTATAAACCATTTTTGGACCACTGTCTATATCAAATTTTTTTTTTTTCCATATCAGTTGAAGTGTAACGCCCCAACCTAACAATCGTACTGACCCTTCCGGATAGGTCA
>JAESVK010001284.1:0-10903 GCA_017140935.1 Hamamelis virginiana
GTTAGTTTTTGAAATATGTCATTATGAATGCTTGTATATGCCATTTCATTTATATCTTTTTGTCTCTCGTGAGGAAATATGAATGATTAAGACAGGTTGTACCTCCATTTTGACACGTGTTAACCTATCTGGAAAGGTTGGTACGGATGTTAGGTTAGGGCGTTACAAAGACTCCATTTGCTGGACTCCATCTCCTATAGGTTTATTCTCTACTTGTTCTACCTAAGATCATGTGTTGGACATCCAAAGGCTATTCCAAAGCATGCTATCATCCTTTGGTTGACCATTTGGGATAGGCTTGCCATGCAAGACAGACATATCGCGTAGGGCAATATTAATGTGGCAAGTTGTGTGTTTTGCAAGTAGTAGGTGGAATCTAGGAATCACCTCTTCTTTGAATGCCCTTTTACTACTGCTGTTTGGGAAGGGGTGTTATCCATTTGTGGCATCAGGAGGTTTCCTAGGTTTTGGAACAATAAATTCTTATGGGCCTGTACTTCTCTCAAAGGGAACCATTTTTGTTCTTCTATCAAGAAGATAGTTGGGCAGCTGTGATCTACCATCTTTGGAGAGAGAGGAATTCTAGAAGTCATGAGAATGTGTTCAAAGATATTAATTGTATTATTGCTTGTATTGTTCAAGATATCTGTTGTAGAGTTTCTATTTTCAAAGGTGTTAAGGATAACCGTCATAATAGATCTTATGTTGTTAGGTGGGGTTTTCCTTATAATATCCCTGTCTTGTAATTTGGCATTTGGCTGTCTTTTAATCTTAGATTTATCGGGGGGAAAAAAAAAAGCCACATACAAACAAAATCTTCATATCACCATAGAAGACTGCCAATGGCTTACAATAAATTTCTAAAGCCATTAACAAAAGAATTGAAAGACAGACTGAAAGAAGGTCTACAAGGATACGGGCAAAGTCCAAAGAAGATTATAAAGTCTACAGGTCAAAGATTAGACAAAGCTGGATATAATAGGTTGAAGGCATTCCAAGCAAGAAGCTAAAGCTGTAGCAAAAGATCTAAAGGTCTTTACTGAAGACCATAATGGAAAACTTTTCTGTGAATAGCCTAAAATCAAAATTTTGACAACACCAAAAGAAGTTGATAACAATCAAGATCTACATGGCAAAAGATATATATTCTTCCATCTTTACAAATTCTTTTCTATAAAAGTAATTTGAACGATGCAAGAACGAGGGAGTGTTCACCGTAAAAATAACCAACCAATAGTGAGGTGCCATGTGGCGTAGAAGTTGGTGTGTTAATGGCTACTAACCATATTATCAGTGGGTAGTTAATTAAGTGGCTATTTAGTTAGTAGGTGGTTACGCCATATGTCAAGCATAAATAAAGTCTAGAAAAAGTAGTGGGATATGGCAATCACTTAGGCATGATGTGAGAAGTTAAGAAAGTAGTGGACCACTACTACAAGAGCATAATGTGGGTAGTTATCAAGACTGGCTAGATTTTGCCATGGTATATATATACTCAATCAAAGGAAGGAGCAGAACACATAACGTCAACTCCAAAACAGTGCAATGCTTCATGACTTTCTAGTAGATTTTTAGACCTTTCTTTTCGTAAGCAAGTTTTTTTTTCAAGTTTATTTCAAGTATCTTTAGTTTAGTTCAAACATCATTTCAATTTCAAGTCGTAGTTATTCAAGTTTCAAGCATTTCTACTTCAAGCAAGTGCCGCATTTCAATTTTCAAGCATCCTTTTATTTTAAGTATGTTAATCTTCGTTTGTAGCATTGTAATCTCAAGCATTGTAAGTATTTTTCTAGTTAATGAATTTTCAATTTCATTTCAAGCTATTTAATTGGTTTGTTTCCATGTCATTCCAATTTATTTTAGTTTCTTTAAGATATTCAATACTAGAATCCAAGAGGATCAACCTCTAATCCTCACCAATGGCCTGATTTCTTTCTTTTAAAGTGACCAACTAAGGCATTAGGACCACGTCTTAATTTCTCGGCCTAGGAGGTATTGTAAGTCATGTTCAAAAGTTTTCTTTGGCTTTTACGACTTTGGTTTGGCTGCGGATCATGTATGGTGCGGATTTTTTTTTTATTTGGCCTTTTGGCCAATATAAATAAAGTGTTTTGAAAAACCGACCGTTGGATTAAATATTATTCCTATGTACTACAGGCATGCCAAAAATCACAGTGATCTGACGGTCGATTTATGAGATACAGACTGTGAAAAATTTTAATAGTTTGTATACTGTACACAGACTGTTAAAATTTTTCAAAGTCTGTATCTCATAAATAGCCCGCCTGATTTTTGGCATGCCTGTAGTACATAGGAATAATATTCAATCCAACGGTCAGTTTTTCAAAACACCTGATTTACAGTGGCCAAAAAGCCAAATATAAAAATATCCGCACCATACATGATCCGCAGCCAAACCAAGCCCGGCTTTTACTATACCTGGCACGCCCACACAGAGATCTTTGTCCGCAAAAGGTCTCGAGGCCAATTTTTCCACCTAAGAACAAATATATAATCAATTAAAAAAATAATAATGAATCAACGTGAATGTAGAGCCCAACCAAGGTTAAGAGATTGTTCATCGTTTATTATAAATCTGATTGATTTGTTTAAATGTTTTCGTTTGTTAACTTGGAAAAGTGCCTACAAAACTGTTTTAAGGAAACTCGCCGCAACGCCCAAGCAGCCGTCTTGAGGGCTAATGTAACCACTGCCCCGCAATTGGAGGGTTCCTGAAGAAGCCCTCAAACATCTAAATATTAGGACTATTCGTATAAAAATTACCCAATTACTTGACTTGAATCGAAACTAGGTTTTGGCTCTCAAATTCTGGTTCTGCATTATTCTAATTTTATCTTCAGGTGTCTGCCTAGAACCATATGCCCATTTTATTTGTATTATTCTTGTGAGCTATGAGTACCAAAATGTACTCTCTGTTTACTTTTTCAAGGTCCATGAATGCTAAGGCAAAGGCACAAATTCAATGCAACATTTGGCACTCGGGTTAGATACAAGACCCTGTCCATAAGGCTGCATACTATGACTGTCATACCACCAACCCATTCTTTCAGGGAAATCATGATTCAGAAATAGAATATAAAAACTCTATGAGAAGGTAATGATGCACAACCAACCAGTTGCTGATACAAAGAAATTCTCAAGTATAGAAGATAATGGCAATAAGACTAATTAACAGCACCCAAATATTGAGAGGAGGTTGAGCTCTATCAATCAGCATCCATTTCTTCCAATGCAGCCCTAGCAGCAGCCTTGGCTTCCTCTAAAAGCTCCTCAGGAACCTGAAATCACACACTAAATAATTAAGACATAAATGTGAAAAATTTTACTACACACCAGCAGCACCAGGGGGTTAACCAGCGTTACAATTGGGGCTGCAAATGATTAAATGATTAAGAAGCACACCCAACTTAATCGACTTCAAAAAGCCAGGCCAATATCCAAATCATCTTTGCATCCTCTTGTCAGTGAAATACAAGTTTTCATATATGAATTTATTAGCCTAAAACCCAGGCATTGACTTCTAAGAGAGATTATAAAATAAGATAGCTCAGATTTTGAATGTGGACACCAACGTAATAATTTTACTTTGACAATAAAAATGAAAATGAGAGAAAACCTAAACCCAGTGCAGGACTCTTGGATATAACTTATGAGAGATTAGAACCCACAATATTTAAAAAAATAAAAAATAAATAAAAAAAAAAAAAAAAGAAGGAAACTGCAAGGGGAAAGCCAAGTGGCTTCTGTTACTGTGGCACCACAACAGGGAGGCACCAGCTGATATATAGATAGATTTGAATGCTTAATCATGTTCCATCTCTTGATAAGCATTCAAATCTACTTCTGTAACTTCAGAATTGCTAAAAATCACAGATAAAAATTGAAAATTTTTCATGTGTACAAGGATGGACAGGAACCCATGCGACAGGTACATTGGAAGATTATAACCCTTATGAAAAATTCTCTGTGAAGGGAAGTTCTCAGTTGCAAACTTTCATTTACCCAGCAATATGGGAAACTATAACCTGTGAAAAATACTTAATGAAGGGATATCAGTTGCAAACTTCCATTTACCCAGTAATATGATTTCTACATTTTCAAAATCACCGAGTTCCGTAGAGGTTATTATGAAAAAATATATAACTCAATAATATATGTTCTTATCTGCAATATATACCATAAGATGAAAATAAAGCTTTCAAGTTCTGGCATGCAAATATGTCGCCATGAGAGTGTCAGGCCTGTTTTACATATCCCTAATGTGAGGTTTCAAACTTCAACAAGTCAATTCCCCTTCGAAGTTCGAAGTGACTAGGTTTCAACTGATGACAGATTTATTGCCTTTCTTTTGATATCTCACTCCAGAGTAATATTGCACCTTTGAATCAACCAAGTTTACCACAGATCAAAAGTAAAAAATCATTTGTTACTTGTTTGCCTCTTTTGTTCCTCTTTTGTCCCTGCTTTAAATAAGTTTGAACCTTGGCTATGGACAAATTACAAAACATGGAATATGTGGGAGGGACCATCTCTACCTAATAAAGGTACAATGAGACTACCTTCTCATGCTGGCGCTTTGACTCATCACAGACCCAGCTCATTTCCAATTCAAAGGCCTTGTCCTTTGCTTCATCATGCACCTTATATATGCTGAAAAAAAAATATATATTTAGTCAGACTTCAAAATTTAAGCATAGATATTATATCCTTACAAGATGACAAGAGAATAATGCAAATGCTCCTTGCTCCTCACGAAGGTTCACTCCCCTTGCTTGCTTTTAAACTACAAATTTTAAATGCAAAAATTGCACACATTTAGTCTACTACAGTAATTAGGAATGTTTTGCATCTACTGGATCGAGAAGATCACCACCCACCACAGTTACCACAACCACCACCATCACTACCAAATGTTATTGGACCTGCTAGACTAGACTGATTGAAGTACTGACCCACCCCGTAAACTGTTCTGATGACTGTTTGTGGTAGCCAGTAGCCTACTACATGGGTTAAGCTTAAAATCTCCAAGATCAATTGACTTGAGCAGGCTTTAGGCAGCTTGTGCGACTCAGGCAGGTTTAAACCCTGCTTTTTAGTTTGGAGAAAAACATCTAAATATCCTCCTTAAATGATTGGAGATGAATGTGAGATCAATATCTACATTTAAGCAGTACCATTGGCTCATATTTATTATTACTGTCTTTTATTGATTTGTATTAATCTTAATAATTTCTGTTATATTTACAAGTATAGTCATTAAATATCTTATTTACAATACATATAAGCAGTTATGTGTATGCATGCATGCATGTATATTCACATTAAAATGAACAAAAACAAATAGATATGTATTAGTATATAATTTGTCAAATATGCAGGAAGCGTGGCCAAGATAGAGAGTGTGCATGTAAGGTTAGGAGTATGTTCACAGAAGTCGGGGTTGCTGAGCTCCCTCATGATTTGTTCTTATTTCAAGCGCCTTCAAAGGAGGCACAGCAAAAGGAATGCTGGAGGAAAAGGGGAATAATTTGTTTATAGATGCATGGTTGTTTAGGGTAGGAGTCTCATGGGATCACTCAGTCCCTAAAGAAAAAGCTGAGTGATTCAATAGAAGTCTTAACTTAGTTATTCAATAGAATCTCACCATAAATTGAATGAAAAAGCTGCAGAAAATTGTATGCAATTATGTCTACAATCCTTGCTCTTATATAGAGAACCAAAAGACCTACTTTCTAAATTCTAATCCTAGAGAAAATAGGAAAGTTACTAAAAACAAAAGGACTTCCAAATAACAAAGTAGGACTCAAAATATCTTAAACAATAACAACCAAACTCATAAACAAAATGACTACTAACTTTGACACCAAGAAAACCCAAAGATGGAAAAATACCAAAATAACCCTAAAGCTAAAATTTTCAGATTTCACTAAATTTGAGGAAGCTAGAACTAAGCATATTTAACCATAGCCACCATACATACTCCTCTTCACATGGCACCTATGGTGGGATGATTGTTGCATCAATGGAGCCCATATAAACTTGGTGAATTTTCTAAATTTTGTACTCACATGATGCAGATCAATGGCAGCAACCTTTAAAAGTATATAAAAGGCATGGAAAGGAGGGTTCTAAGGCCCAAGCTTTAATTTGGCATATGTTAAATGACATAGGGCCCACTTGGGAACCTACATAAGTGGGTTTAGTCTTGTTGGGCTTTGTACGGACTTTATTTTGTGGACTTAGCATGGCTACTAGCCCTAGTTACTATTTTCTTATTAGTAGTTAGTTGCTATTTTAATATTAGAGCCCTAGTTGCAATTTTGTTAGTTTCTATCTTCCTAGTAGTTACTATTTTGTCAGTTGCTATTTTCTTATTGGAGTCCTAGCTCTATATAAGGGCTAGTAAGTCTCTCTTTTGATGATGAATAGAAAATACAGAATTTTCCAGCAACTATTGGAGATCTTGAGGGTTGTGTGATGCAATCCTAACCCTAGGTGTGATGCCTAAGGGTTCTAGGAGTGATTCTTAGATTATCTTCTTCTTCTTCTTCTTTTATCTTCTTCTCCTTTTATTTTCTTTACTGCTATACTGCTGTATTTTCTTTAAATCCTCCAATAAACTTTTGTTTCACACTCTTTAATCCCAAAACCCATCCTTTTCATAACTCCAAACCCTTCTCCAACCTTTAAACCTTAACCCCAGCACCCAAAACCAACAATAATTGAATCTAAACTCAAAAACGCTTGCTGTCCAGAATTTCCAGCAAGTGTTCTCTGTGTTTCCAGTCAATGCCTTATCCTAGACAGTACTCTATTTCTACCTTAACCCATCTAATTCCCAGGAAACCAATTGATTTGGCTCCTTTACCTATTGAGGTACGACCTAGTGTTGAAGCTGATGCTTTTAGCAAGCATATTCACGGTATACATGATGATGTTTGGAGGAAGATTGCGATATGCAATGAGAGTTATAAATCATATGCTGATTTGTGGAGGAAGTTTGCCAAATTTAATGGAGACATGGTTACGATGTGGATAAGGCCCGAGCTATTTCCTAGAGGTTAAAATGCATGAAACTTCATTCAAAGAGTGTTGGTTCTTACAAAATACTTAAGAAAATCAACTTCAATGCTTATGTTCTTAACCTACTAGAGGACATGGGTGTAAATAATGTCTTCAATATCAAGGATCTCACTCGATATTCTGGCTATGTCGATAATACATCTCAAGATGACCCCATTGCCTGTCTCCCACCAGCATCACATTTGAAAGAGGAAATCAAAGAAATTGTTGATCATCAACTAGTCTCAACCATAGGAGTTGGCTATCCAAAGTATCTTATCAAATGGAAGGGGCATCCACTTTCAAATTGTACGTGGATCGTTGATAATGAGTTCCAACACCTAGACCAAGACCTTTATGAGAGATTCCATGCTGTTAACTCGTAGTGGTCGAGTTTTCTCGAGCCAGGGAGAGTTGATGGAGATCAATGGCGGCAACCTTTAAAAGTATATAAAAGGCGTGGAAAGGAGGGTTCTAAGGCCCAAGCTTTAAATTGGCATATGTTAAATGACATAAGGCCCATTTGGGAACTTGCATAAGTGGATTTAGTCTGGTTGGGGCTTTGTATGGACTTTATTTTGTGGACTTAGCATGGCTGCTGGCCCTAGATTCTATTTTCTTATTAGTAGCAAGTTGATATTTTAATATTAGAGTCCTAGCTACTATTTTGTTACTTCCTCCATCCCAATTTATGTACATACATTGACTAAACACGCAGTTTAAGAAATACATTGATTGCTTTGACTTTATTATATTTTTAAGTTTGTGTTCCAAACTTCCAATTTTACCCTTCTAAAAGAAAGGGTCATTCTCCAAGTTATTTGATAAAGGGGTATAATGGGAAATTCATTCTAATTTTTAATTTGAAAAGTCAAAGCGATCACATATTTTTGGGACATCCCAAAATGGAAAGGTGATCACATAAATTGGGATGGAGGGAGTAATTGCTATTTTCCTATTAGTTACTATTTTGACAATTGCTATTTTTCTTATTGGAGTCCTAACTCTATATAAAGGCTTGTAAGTCTCTTTTGATAATGAATAAAAACTACAGAATTTTCTGGCAGCTATTGGAGTTCTTGAGGGCTATGTGATGCAATCCTAACCCTAGGTGTGATGCCTAAGGGACCTTGGGTGTGAGGCCTAAGGGTTCTAGAAGTGATTCCTAGATTATCTTTTTGTTCTTGTTCTTTTCTCTTCTTCTTTTTATTTTCTTTGTTGATGTACCGCTGTATTTTCTTTAAATCATCCAATAAACCTTTGTTTCACACTCTTTAATCCCAAAACCCTTCCTTTTATAACTCCCAACCCTTCTCCAACCTTTAAACCTTAACCCTAGCACCCAAAACCGAACAATAATTGAATCTGCACCCAAAAACCCTTGCTGTCCAGAATTTCCAGCAACTGTTCCCTGTGTTTCCAGCCACTACCTTAACCTAAACAGTACTCTATTTCTACCTTAACCCATCTACAAAGACTACTACCCTCAATCTTGATATCTTCCCTAAACGTCCTACATCACATCATTAATAGTTCTCCAATACCCCTTGAACACATGTGCAGATGTATCCATAATTTTAACGAATTTTTATAATTTTAGAAACTTAACCAACACCTAGACATACAAATTGGACACATAGTGAACATAGGGACAGTGCTTTCCTTTCAATTTAGAAATAGTATATATATTTGTAAAGAAATTTTATAATTGTTTAAATGAAAATAGTGCATAAGGTATTTAGCAACAAAAAAGAAAAAAAAAAAGCATTTAGTACATACTAATGCCACTTTTGTTGGAAATTTTGAAGGTTATGTGTCATAAGATAATAATTTTAAAATAAGTGTAAGATTGGTATATAATATTTTTTATGAGGATAAAATTGAGTATAAGTTTTTTTTAACTTCAGTGGGAACAATTTTTAAGGGAAGCAGTTTTTAATGGGGTAAGATAGGTATAAAATATTACTTTATGATGGTAAAATTAAATTTTTCAGTTTTCAACTTTAGTGGGACCGTAGCTTCTTGGGAATGTGATTTTCAAAAGCGATCCAAACTTACTTCCCGAAAATGAACTTCTAGATGGACTTCTCTTGGAAGTCCTTTTAAAACAAGTCACCAAACAATAAACAAAAATATTTAGAAGGAATTCAAGAAGTCCATTTGAAGCATTCCAAATTGGAGGCCAAACGCCACCTCAAACAAAATAGAAGATCTACACATTAATGAAAATCAAAACTGTAAGAAGAATAGGGAACATCAGGAAGATAATACTAAACTATAATTAATCAAAGCAACTAAGAATGGGAACAACTCACATCTTGGCTATTTCAATAAGCCCTTCTCTGCAGGTCATTTCAGAAAGCTTCAACTTTTCGATTTCTCTGTTCATGCAAGCCATTTAACATAAAAGCAGCACAGCTTAAACACATTAGCACGAGGAAATGTACAATCAATATGTCTGCAATAGAGACTTCAATGGTCATAAGATTGATGTCAAGGATGAAAACATAAAACCAATGGTTTCACCTAATATGAATTAAATGACAAGTGAGGCTGCTGCCCTGATTGACTAGTTGGCCCCTCCACTTTAACATACCACCTAAATTTCATTATTTGATAACTATAATACCGCTCTACCAATTTATATCACAATAGTCAGAAGAGACTATAACAAACATCCATGGAAGTATTCAATTATCAGAATGCAATCAGTAAATCCACCCTTTGTACTAAGCGGGTCCCTGAAAATCCTCAAGTAACTACAAGTCGTAATTAACTTACGTTTTAGCAGCCTGCTTCCCTTTCCCGATTGCAGCACCAAAATACCTCTACAGTAATTTTCAGAGCAATAAAGTAATTGGAGAATATCCGAATAACATAACTATAAAAGAAATATGAACCACATTAAGCATTCATTACTTTAAGACCGTTAAGAATAAGTGAATAAACATGTGCAGAGGTCAATGCACATGCCAATGTACAAAGAGAAAAAAAAAAAATTTGAAGCAATAATTGCCCCAAACAACTTGGGAGGAAAAAAAAAAAAAAAAAAAAAAAAAAACTCACATATGAAATACCAGAAGGTTCAATCATGTATAATTGTGGCCCATCTCTGTCATAACCTCCAAGAATTACTCCACACCCAAAAGGTCTGCAATATAAATTCTTGATGTGATTAGGGAAAACCAAGGGACATAGAGTGAAAAAGAAGGAAGACATTTCAGTGATTAACAATATAAGGATAAATCTGCAGACACCTGAGCCACCAATAGAGTGTGCATAGATGAACATAACTAGCAACGCGTTCAGCAAGTTCCTTCACTGGAATGGGTTCACCATAAACACTGCAAAACCAGAATACATAATTGGAATAATATTTACAAAAATAATATGACCGAAAATATTGTGGGTGATTTTAAAAAAAAAATCAAATTGAAAAGTTTCTACGATTAATCTCAGAAGAAGAAAAACAATCTCCAAAAAAGCAACAGAGTTCATAGATGGGTCTTAATACCATGGTTGCCCAAACCCAGTGATACAATTCAAAGTGAATTTGCGGCATGGTTTGAAGTCTCAGCCGCTGCCAAGTTAACTCAGCCAAGTTATCTCAACATCAGAAGGGACCGAGACAACAAATATAACCATCAAAATACATAGTGAGTCTCACCTCAGCCAACATGTAAGATTTCTCGGGCGAGACCAAGACAATATCCTCGGCTCTTGTCTCGGTCTTGCTCGAAATCTAGGGTATCACGGAAAAGACGAAGCCCACATCCACCTAGCAGCCGGCACATGCACACACATACACACAGGATCTCTC
>JAESVK010001284.1:11003-47352 GCA_017140935.1 Hamamelis virginiana
CTCTCTCTCTCTCTCTCTCTCTCTCTCTCTCTCTCTCTCTCACATGTTGGTTGATGAAGTGGACAGTCCAGACTCCAGAATATGGGTGTTCACTTGTTCTTATCTTATACGATTTTAAATTTGCAAACTAGCCCATTTGTTATCATTATTTTTAATAAGGAAAACATCTCATATTATTTATTCATTTTTTTTTTTATGAAAATTGCCCAACATAATTACATTTTGTAATAAAATTAATTATGTCTTTTATTAACCATTATACCCTTTTCAAAGATTACAAGTTAATTATTTTTTAATATAAATTACCCAACTCTTTTATAAGTTTTATTCGACTAAATTGGTAATTATGCCCTGTATTCCCAAAAATAAAAAATAAAAGATATATAAAATCATAGTAAAAATAAATAAATAATCGAGTGCACATGTAATATATTTATTTTAGAATTGTTTTGGGTATCTAAAACTAAAATATTATGCATTTTCATCATGCAGCTGCACGCTAGGGCCTATTTTGATGTTTTTTACCATATTATCTATCTTAAGATCTTTGTTTTACTTATTTTATAGTTCCAATGTGAACTTTTTATTATTTTTTTATTATTTGTTTTGAATTTTTTTAGCATTCTTTCATACCTAAAGTTGTGTCTCAGCTAAGATACGATGAGAAGGCTGCGACTGAGACGCAACAACATCCGCAACCAAAACTTTGAACCATGCTTTGCAGTCAGTCACAAGGTACCAAGTAAGGAATCAAGGTCCAAATACTACTAATATGCATGCAACACCATCAAAGGTCCATGCCAATCTTGGCCCAAATTGGCACGTTATCACTTGTTAGAGGCCTACTACATGCATTAAATGATTTGCTAGGACTTAGGCTCAGCCAACTATTTCCTTAAAATCAAGCTTAAACCAGAACCAATTTAAGTTTCAACCATATTAAGGCATATGTCCAGCCATATCTAGAATCACCCATAATATTAAGCCTCCATATTAATTTCAATTTTGAAGTCACAAAAGTTAAAATAAAGCTTATATACAAAGTTGAAGTTTAAGAACAAGCATAGCCATACTTAGTGTTTTGGTTTTAAACTTCCACAACTAATTTCACTTCCAGGGCAACCAAGGCTATCTTGAAGCCAAGTTTAATCTTTTAGGTACATAAAATATTCTTTGTATTCTTAATGTATAATAGTGTCTGCAGCTAATGGTATGGTACACAATGCAAACCTCTCGTAATTCGTTGCTTCAGCCTTTGCTCGTGCAACAATTTGCCTCCCATCTGCTGCCAATCCAGCAACAGCCTGTGATTCAAAGTACATTGCAAAAAAAATGAATTGAATAAATTAGAAAGATATTGGAACTACAATCAGAAGAATATAAAGCTAAACAGGAGCAGCTATCATTTCCAACAAATAAATTCATAAGAATATATATATATATATATGATCTTGTCAGCATGAGGCTGATATGTAATAATTGGAAACATATTTTGAAAAACTAACCGTTGGATTAGATACTACTGCACATATGTATGTCACGCATGCCAAAAAATCCAACGGTCTGTTTCTCAAATATGTCACTGAAAAACTAAAACAATTTTCAGCCGTTAAAATTTTTCATGGTCTGTATTTTGAGATACTAACATCGGATCATTGTGATTTTTGGCATACGTGACATCCATAAATAAAATATCTAAACACGGTCGTTTTTTCAAAATACACATCCCAAAATTAATTAAAGGTCTCGTGATGACTTTTGCGAAAGTCAACATATGTGCACAAGATAGGGACTATATATATATATATATATTCTAAAGTGATGTATATAGATCTGTCAATTGAATTAAGAAGACGGGGTTAAATAAACTGCATCACATAAAATACAAACAATTATATCCTAAAAAAGCAATGTATTATCATCCATGAACAATGCTATTCTTACTAATTCCCAATGGCTAAAAGAACAAAAAATAGAAACAAGTGATCCCTCAAAAAAATTCTTCCATTAAATTTACAATTACACAGTGTATAACAAAAATGAAATATAATACTACTCTGTTTTGTTGCTGAGAAGACCGAAGAAGAAAAGGAAAATTTTAAGTCTCACAAACACTGTCGTGATGCCAAACAGTTGCAACATTCTGCATTTTCTTTCTGTATCATGGTAACCAAATTAATATTACTTACAGGTAAAAGAGATGGCAAAGAAAATAATTACCGTACCATGCCAGAGTGACGATGAACGGCGTGGATTCGGCGGTTAGAACCCGGCAACATCATCTTTGACGCTATGAGCTTCTCCACACCCTACACACCACAGACACATCGCAAATATATTCAACTATACATTATATAAAGGCAACGAGAGGCTTGGTGTACTCACAATTTTTTATTTTTTTTATTTTTTATTTTTTGCCAAAATTGCCTTCTAGAAAAATAATATCTATTCTAACATAAAGGGAGAAGAAACATTGGTATGGCCAACTGTTTATTCCTTAAAATGCCCTCTACAGGAACACAACTTTTCAATTGCTAAAAGGATATACAAGTAATTCCAAAATTAACCATGACTCCCTATTTTTATGGGATTGCATTAGTTATATTCCAAAACTACCCTTATTAGATAGACTTCTTGACATTTACTACTAGGTTATTTATGTAAAATTAAACCCACCCATATCCCCTAGGTTTAAGGACTTAAAAAAAACTCAAAACTTTCTCTCCCTCCTCATGGACCTCATTATCACTCTATCTATTTGAATCGGTCTTTCCCAACATTTCTGGATACTTACTTAAAAACCACACTACTCAAATTTCAAAAATTCTATGATTAGATTGGGTTACCATCAAAAAAGCGCCATCTTTTTTTTTTTTTTTTTGGCATATATTTTCATTTTAAACTATGAAGTATATTTTTTTTCTTTGCATATGCTAGTTTAACATTATTCAAAAAGACAGTCTTAATCCTGTTAGAATATGCTTACTTTAGCTATAGAAAGCATAAAGCTAATAGATAATTATGGGATATATATTTTGAAAAACTGACTGCTGGATAAGATATTTTTCTTATGGATGTCATGCATGTCAAAAATCACTGTAATTCAATCTCAAAACATAGACTGTGAAAAACAATGACTGTTGAAAATTGTCGTAGTTTTCCTATGTGACGTTTCTAAGAATCAAACCATTGGATCACTGTGATTTTTGGCATGCATGACATGCATACGTATAGTATGTAATCCAATGGTCAGTTTTTCAAAATATGTATCTCACAAATATTTATTAACTTAAAGTAAGCATATGCTGACAGGATCATTTCTATTCAAAAAGATATGCTTACAAAAATAAAATGATATACATGTAATTTCTGCACCGCCCACTACTTGCATAACTAGCCTATTCCAATTATCTCTCTAACCTTCAATAACCAATTTCTAAAATTCGAACTTTGATAATCAACTATGGAGTATTTGCTTTTATAATCTTTTTGAACTTTTTTTTTTATTTGCACACATGCTACTAGTCTAGTATACATATAAACCCTAAAATCACAAACACAAAATAACAAAAGAAAACTTCAGAAAGAAATATAATTGAAACATCCCACTTCAAAAGAAAGCTCACCATAACGATGCCATCCTTGCACTTGATGCCAATAACAGTACTGCAAGCAGATTTCAAACATTTATGCAAAAAACCACCAAAAACAAAAACCAAGAGCCTCTTTTTGGTTGCCCAAAAAAAGGAAGCTCGACTCAAAACAATAAACTTCTGTTTGGATCATGGAAATTTTAGGGAAAGTAAATATAAAAATATATATGTTTAAAATGTTTAAGAAAGGAAACAATTTTCAAGCAAATTTTTTTACTCTCGTTCTTTCCAAGATCCAAACGAAGCCTTAATGAATAGAGATTTTAAATTTGAATCTGGTCTCCTTTCCTACTCATATTCTCAACAACCAAACGGGCGTTTCGGAAAGTAAAAAAAAAAAAAAAGAGTACTGTAACAGAAGATGAAGAACAGACCCACTGTTATCGACAGCTTTGGCGGCGTATTCGATCTGGAAAACGCGACCGTCGGGAGAGAAGGTCGTGACGGAAAGATCATAACCAGTCCCTATGCTGCTCATTGTCTTTGCTCTGTCTCTCTGCCTCGCTGCCTTTTTTTCCTTAATACAACACTCGAAGCTTTCTTCGGCCTCAAGTCACGAGAGAGGGAGTCAATTTTGTTCCCCACCCGAACACTGAAATTGGGTCTGCTTAGGGGGCGTTTGGTTGCCTATAATGTAATGTAATTTAATTGACTGTAATTTGATTACATTGGTAATTTAAATTACATTCCAAATTACATCCTACTTATTTGGATGAGTAGGGAATGTGAAGTTAGATTACATTAGCCATGTAATTTAATTGACTGTAAAGTAGATTACATTACATTACTCAGAATACATTGGTTGAAGTCTGTAATTCATTTTACAGCCTTTCTTCATGATAGATTACACCCGTAAAGTGGATTACATCCACTCCATAACGCGCCAAACATGATTTAAGCTATGTAATGTAATCTGAGATTACATTACATAGCACTTTACACCCAACCAAACGCTCCCTTAGTGCATTTTTTTTCTCACGGGTAGCTTTTAAGAGAACGTAAATTTTTGCATTTTTAAAATCTCACTGTTTGAATAGAACATTTTTTTTATACCTATCATGTAAATAAAAAATTACAGTGATTATAGAGCTTTAGAGGTTTAAAACATCACCAACCCTCCTCAAATTAACAGGATGTTGACAAGTTACCCACTTAGGTGATCCAACCGCTGAAAGCAGAAAATGATCAAAACCCTGAGGGTCCGTTTGGTAGGGCGGAATAAGGAGTGGGAAAAGGGTTTCATTCCCGTTTCCGCTATTTGGGTAAGCACATTGATGGGCATCTTTGATTCCAAGTAGGTAAACATTCCCACAGATTGGCGGAATGTGAATCCCACATTGAGAGGTGGGTTTGCTATTTGAAGCTTGAGATTAAATTTTATGATATTTTCAAAAGACGAGCATGCCCTTGATTTTCCTCTTTACCAAATCTTTATTCCATATATATCCCAAACTATGCCCACAAAATATGATCCTCGATCTTCTTCTTCGTCTGAAACCCTAGCACCTCATCACAGTAGCTTTAACCTAGCTCCAATTGCTGCAACGAGGAATTGCAACCCAGTTCTGATCAAAAAGAAAAAGGGTTTCACAAAAAAAAAAAAAAAAAAAAAAATTTGCTCTAGATCAGATCAACCGTGAAGAATAAGGAAAAGAAAATGAAATGAAGAAAGAGGAATGAAGAAGAGGTGGGTTGGGTTTCACCGAAAATAAAAATAAAAATAAAAATAAAGAATTTATTTTGCTGCAGATTAGATCAAGAAGAATGAAGAAGAAGAGGTGGGTTGGGTTTCACCAAAAAAAAAAAATGGGGTTTTGTTTCATGAAATAAGAGGTTGCTAGATTTGTTAGAGTTTTTAATCTTTTGATGGCTCTGATATATATATATATATATATATATATATATATATATATATATATATATAAATGCTCCTATCAGGTGATGCTGATTATAGCTTAAAATCAGCAAAGAAACAAGGTCGTTGGATTCAAGAGGAGATGATTTTAACGGGCGATCGTCCAAGTCACTTAAGTGACTCGGTTAATGCTCTCGACCCGCGTGTGATTGCTCGCAATCATATGCTCTAAATTGGTAGATGTTATACCTAATTGCACGATAATAGTGAAGTAATTCAATAGGCTTTGCAAAGATAGTTCAATTATGTTATTTTTTTGGTATTGTAGGTTTTTGGCCTTTTGAAGCCCAATTTATGTCTAGTTTAGATTCTTATAAACTCCTAACTTGATTTAACAAACGTTCTCTGTGGACTACCCGCACTCCCATTGGCTCATCGAATTGAGGTTAAACTTTAGCTCGAGTGTGGTATTATAAATCTTTAAAATCTTGGCTCGTGGCGAGGAATTAACCTCCCTCGCCGTGGGGCGACCAAATTTTGGCGCCGTTGCCAGGGAATTGTGCGTTGAATTGAATAGAAGTTCTAAGGAACTATTCTCGTTGTAATTAGAAATTCTTTCTTGTTTATATTATTTTCTTTTTCTTTCGTAACTTTGATTTACTTATTCGTATTTCAGGTTACTTTATCTAGGTACTTCCACTTGCTAAGTTTGCGCGCTAAAAAGCCCTTGAAGGCTAAATTGCTAAAATTTGCTAAACAGGTTGGATAGGACCGCATAAAGATTAGCGATCTGGAACGAGGGGAGTTCTCTTAGCTCTATTCTTTCTTTCTTTATTTTCTCAATTCTTGCATTCATTACATTCATTAAGCATATTGTGGGTGGGTTGTAGAGCTTGCATGCACGGTAAACGTTCACTATCCCATGAGTTACACCCATTAGACCTTGACCAAAAGAATACCTTGAGAGCCGCTAGGGCTGCTCGTCATAACACTCAAGAGTCCCCACCGGTCATAGACATAGATATGGCCAATGCTTTAGGAAATAATGGAGGTGGAGCTGCCCAGCAGAATCCACCGCAGCAAGTCCCACCTAGGTTGTTGCGAGACCATTTCATGCAAACACTTTCAGTCCCCCATCATGCATTCAAATTCCAAATATAGAGGAGTTGACTTATGAGATTAAGCAACAAACCATCCAAATGCTCCCTACATTTTATGGATTAGATCGTAAGAACCCTTATGATCATTTGACTGAATTTGTGAACATTTGCAACACTATTAGGATTAGAGATTTCCCACAAGAGTTTCTACGTCTATTTCTTTTCCCCTTTTCTTTAAAAGACAAAGCCAAACATTGGCTCACATTTCTTGAAACTCCTAAACCCGTCACCACTTGGGATGAGCTTCAAAAGCTTTTTCTAGTCCGATACTATTCCATAGGCAAGACTTCCCAAATGTGTCATAGCATCACTCACTTCACCCAAATTGAAGGAGAGTCCTTTTACGAGTCTTGGGAGAGGTTGAAAGAGTTGATTAGACTTTTCCCACATCATGATATCCCGAGGTGGCAAATTGTGCAATCTTTTCTTAAAGGTTTGAGAGAGAGGGATAGGCAACTAGTCCATTCAGCTTGTGGAGGGTCTGTCTTGAGAAAAAGTGACAATGAAGTTTAGGCACTGTTTGAGACCATAAGTGAGGATTCTTACCATATGGAATCCATGGGTTTGTCTGAGAGAGAGAAAACTGCCCCAACACCATCCTCATCTTCATCTAAGAAATGAGACATCTATAAAATTGAGCAAACCACTGCTTCAAATCAAAAGCCCTCTAAGGCCATAGTCAATTCGATGTCCGAATTTTGTTCCATCTGTTCTAACCCTACCCATGATACCTTATCTTGTCCCATGGCGGGACAATACCCCGAGTTCATCCATGAACATGTCAATGTGGCCCAAGGGTATGTGCAACCAAGGAGTGACCCATACTCAAATACCTACAACCCTGGATAGGCAAATCATCCAAATTTTCGTTGGGGTCAACAACAACCACCAAGGCCTACCATTCAATCTTCTCAACCCATAAGACCCAATTACTAAGGACCAAATCAGGGCATGGTTGCACCTTATAGGCCTCCCCAACCTCAAAATCAATACCAATCTCAAGGCACCATGGTGCCTCATTCTCAACCACCCTATAATCCTCCACCCCAACAAGTCGTTCAAGCACCCCAATCCCAACCACCCCAAAGAACTCCAGGATTTGAGGAGCAAGTGTTGAGTGCTCTAAAAACCATGGAAGCCAATAACCAACTTCTTCATTCTCATTCATAGTCTATTGCCAAGCTTGAAACTCAAATGGGTCAAATAGCAGCTTCCTTGAACCGTAGGGAAGAGGGTAAACTACCTAGTCAACCGGTTAGGAACCCCAAGGGAGCTTATGTGGCTGAGAGTTCTACCTCTCAAGAGCCAGTCAAGCATGAGGATGTGCAAGCTATCACTGTTCTTAGAAGTGGGAGGGTTGTGGATAACAAAGTAGGAGAGGATGTTATGGAGGAGGATAGTTCACCTCTAATTGGAGATGTAGGGAATGATGAGAGTGGCAAGAGAAAAGAGAGAAGTCCAGAAAAGGAGATTGTTGAGGAAATTGAGAGGGATAACTTTCCCTCTAAGGTAGAAGACCCTGTAGCATCCTATGTGCCCAAAGCACCTTTTCCTTCGGCGCTTGTGTCGCTTGCTAAGAAAGCCAAAAAAGGAGCTTCAGTTGATGACATTCTAGAGGTATTCAAACAAGTGCGAATCAATATTTTACTTCTTGAGGCAATCAAACAAATCCCATCTTATGCCAAATTTTTAAAGGATTTGTGTACCCATCAAAGGAGAAAGCGTGTGCATTTGGCTCAATCCTCAGCACTTGTTGACATAGCTAGTGCAGTATGCCAATATCAAATCCCTGTTAAGAAGAAAGACCCTGGGACACCCACCATACCATGTTTCCTAGGAGATCATTTTATGGATAGAGCGTTGGTAGACTTTGGGGCTAGTGTGAACATTCTTCCATACTCTGTGTATGCGAAGATGGAATTAAGAGAATTAAAGCCTACACCCACCGTTCTCCAGTTTGCTGATAGGTCAACTAAGGTACCTAGGGGAGTTCTACATGATGTGCTAGTTAAGATAGAATCCTTTGTCTTCCCTGCCGACTTCATAGTCTTAGACATGGAACCTGTGGATAGTAGTAGACCCCAAACCTATGATTATTGGTAGACCATTGTTGGTGACCGCTAATGCAGTTCTTCACTGCAAATCTGGAATCATGGAGGTGTCTTTTGGCAATATGAAGGCCAAGCTGCAAGTCTATCATGCGACTAACCATCCTCATCACTTTGAGGAATGTTCATTTGTGGACATCATTGACGAGCTAGTTGAAGAGTCCCTCCCATTCATTCTTACTCAGGACCCTTTGGAGGCATGCCTTGCCTACTTTGACATTGACAGCTTTGGTCTCTTCCATTTGAGGTTATGTGTGATGCCTTTGACTATGCAATTGGGGCGGTCTTAGGGCAGAAAATAGGGAAGAACTCTCATGTCATTTACTATGCTAGCAAAACCCTTGTTGATGCCCAAATCAATTACACCACAACTGAAAAGGAACTCCTAGCAATGGTCTTTGCATTTGATAAATTTAGATCATATCTTCTTGCATCAAAGGTTATTGTATTTTCTGATCATGCAGCATTGAAGTACTTTCTGTCCAAGAAAGAGACTAAACCTAGACTGATTAGGTAGATACTCTTGCTTCAAGAGTTTGATTATAAAATTAAGGACAAGAAGGGTTGTGAAAACGTTGTGGCGGACTATTTGTCAAGAATTTTGGTTGATCCAATTCTAGACATTGTACCCATTCAAGATAAATTCCCCGATGAGCACATTTTGACCATTTCACACCATCACTTGCCTTGGTATGCCCATATCATCAATTATTTTGCCACGGGACTCATCTCATCGGTTGGGATAAGAATAGGAAAAATCGTTTTTATGCACAAATCAAATACTATTTTTGGGAAAATCCTATTCTTTTTAAATATTGTGCGGATCAAGTAATCCGTAAATGTGTCCCGGAGCATGAAGTGCAAGACATTTTGAGGTATTGTCATACCTTGGTGTGTGGGGGTCATTTTAATGGGAAAAAGACTGTGGCAAAAGTCTTGCAATGTGGGTTTTTTTGGCCTACACTCTTTAGGGATGCCTTAGAGTTTTGTAAGGCTTGTGAAAATTTCCAAAGGATGGGAAATATTTTAAAAAGAGACATGATGCCCTTGAGCCCAATTCTGATAGTTGAAATCTTTGATGTGTGGGGCATTGATTTTATGGGCCCATTCCCAGTCTCCCATGGTTTTGAGTACATCCTAATCGGGGTTGATTATGTGTCTAAGTGGGTGGAAGTTGTGGCCACTCGAACAAATGACCACAAGGTTGTGGTAAAATTTTTGCAAGAGAATATTTTCTCTCGATTCGGTTTTCCTAGGGCAATCATAAGTGATGGAGGATCTCATTTCAATAATAGGCCTTTTGCGGCGTTGGTTGCAAAGTACTCCATTACCCACAAGGTTGCCACCCCATACCATCCTCAAACAAGTGGCCAAGTGGAGGTGTCAAATAGGGAAATCAAGCACATTTTAGAGAAGACCGTTAGGCCCGATCAAAAAGATTGGTCATTGTGCTTAAATGATGCACTTTGGGCATATAGGACGGCCTACAAGACCCCTATTGGCATGTCGCCATACTGGCTTGTGTTTGGAAAGCCTTGTCATCTTCCGGTTGAATTGGAGCACAAAGCTCTATGGGCTATTAAAAAGTTCAATTTTGAAATGGATGAGGCGGGTTTACATCGAAAACTGCAACTTGGCGAGCTAGAAGAGATTCGCAACGAGGTGTATGAAAATTCCAAAATTTATAAAGACAAAATGAAGGAATTCCATGATAGTCGCATCAACAGAAAATCTTTTGAACCCAATCAAAAGGTGTGGCTATTCAATTATAAGTTGCGTCTCTTTCCTGGCAAGCTAAGATCCAGATGGGATGGCCCTTTTATTGTTGTAAAGGTGTTTCCCCATGGGGTGGTTGAGATACGAAACCCCAAGAGTGAAGCCCAATTTTCTGTGAATGGTCAAAGGCTCAAACCCTACATTGAAGGAATTAGTGATGACACTGTTCAGGATGGTTTAGTGGTGGAGATGATGTCCTTGAAGGACCCCGTCTATAAGTTTGATTAGAGGATTGCAAGACATCTGGCTGAAAATGTTAAATTTAGCTCTTCTTGGGAGGAAACCCATGTGTTAGTTTAGTTTTATTTCCTGCTTTTGTTTGTTTTTAGGTTTGCATTTTAGAGCCTTGGAGGTGGTGTTTCTGGGACAATGTTCCGTTTAAGTTGGGGGAGCATTCATTCCATTCATGGCTATTTCTGTTTGTGTTAGTTATGTTTGTTGATGATTTTTGGAGCATGTTTATTGAAATGGTTAGTTGATTGAGTATGCATGCGTTGAGCCCATGGTTATTGAACTGTTGCTTATTTCTCTTTGAAAGCTAGCTTGAATTGTCTTGAAATTGATCACTTACACAAGCTTTTGTGAATTAACCGTCAAGTTGATTGAGTTTGAGTTAAATCCTAGGATGAGTGGAGGTTTGGAACCTTATGCATTCTTTTTTGGAGCCTTTCTTTTTCTTTAGGGAGGATGTAAATATTCTATTCTTTTGTTCAGCATATTTGGTTTCTTGCTTTGTGCTTATACTTGCAATTGCTTTGATGAGAATTTTCATTTGTGCACTGTTGGTTGATCAATTGAGAACATTGTAGCCTTTTCGAAAAATGATTTTAGGCCCTCGTTTGTATTCGTAGCCAAGTTGTTTCTTGTTTGTGTTGTGTTATCCCTAGCACCCATTTTTGAGCCTAAACATTTACTTTTCATTCAAAGCCTAGGAAGCCTCGTGGAGTGTCCAGTTTTGAGTGATGGGGGTTATATGGTTTTCAAAATTTCAATCCATTTCACTCCATTTCCAGAACCTTCCATCTATCGATAGCCACCTTGGTTATCGATAGACATCAGCCTCTGCATCCCCATTTCTCCATTAAAAAAAAAAATCGAGAAAAGGCCATTGAGCTCCAGAATCTGTAACCTATCGATAGGTGGTTTGACGATAGCGGTCATCTATCTATCAATAGAGAAGTTGATCAGTTCAAAAAAAATAAAGGGGCCCGCGACTCAACCTCTTCCCATTCCCGCGTCAACCGTTTTTGGACGGTTTTCTTCATCAACCGCCACCCCTCTTCGTGCCAGATTACTGCTCCACCCATTCATCTCCCCTCGGAAGGCTACATATACCCCCATCTGCATGTGAGGTAGGTACTTTGTATCTGTGTGCTAAGTCTTGTGTTGGGCTGCTGTTAGATCTATTCTAGGGGTGGTTTTGTTTTTGTTTTTCTGGTGTGAATGTTGAGAGTTGGAGGATCGTTGTTGTGGTTGGGTTGTGTAGTCTCTTTCTGCAACTATGAGTCGTCCCCGCCGTTCTACCGCTGCATACACTGGATAGGGCAGGAGGTCTGCCGTGGTTGATTTAGGGTCGGATTCCAGCGACTATTCCGTACCACCTCCTGCGCCTGCACTCCGTCGGTGTGGCTCATCATCCCGTGCTCCTCTTCCTGTCGATGAGGATTTTCTGATGGAAGAGGAAAAGGAGTATGCTCAGGTGGGAGAGGAAACTGGGGAAGGTCCCCGTAGAAATATGGAGACTTTTGACGCCCGAACTGGCCGTAGAGTGCGAGTATCCAGCCAAGCCAGCCAGAGGACTGCCTTTGAATCTGCAATAAGGCGGCGTAAATTCAACGTGAAGAGGTATGTTGACACTCTCCACATTGATGTTGAGCACACAATCGTCAAGGTTTTGAAAGCCCGGAAACTCCAGGCATGGATGGTTAAGGGAGAAGGGTATAAATCCTCACTTGTGCGTGACTTCTACTTGACAGCCTAGTTCAGGGATGACCAGCCTGAGATTCTGCAGGCCACAGTTTTGGGTCGTGCAATCCAATTCAGCATCAACGACATTACTCAGTATTTGCGCTGCCAACATCCCATGTCGGATGAGTTTTTGGCGTCCCACCTTAGTTTTTTGGAAAAGACTGTTCCTGACTGTGCTGCTACTGTGTGTATTGAGCCCAATCTTGTTCTCCAGAATTTCACTACCGGGAATATGCATGCAGTTTACTCAGTGATGAACAAACTTCTGTACACCAATCTCCGGGCGCGAGGGACTGACTCTGACATTCCCCTCGAGGCGGTGCAACTTTTACTTGAGTTCATGGACGATGGGCTAATGGACGTTCCGGTTTTAATCTTCAATGAAATTCGAGCCTACATCGCTTCGGTCCCGCGGAGCAACATGCCATTTCCACAAATGATCACGTATTTCATGATACTGGCGGGAGTCGATTCGCAAGAGCAACTGCTATGGGGCGAGGGCCCGATTACACAGACTACCATTACTCGGAGCATAGGGGCGAGTCAGGCTGCTAGGCGAGCGAGAGCCGCCCCTGTTGCCCCAGCTCAGCCTGAGGAGAGACCACCACTAGCCCAGGACCCAGAACCGGCCCCCAGCACATTCCTGCCGGTGCTGCCCCATTGATGAGTGAGAGGGATTTTCTGCAGCACATTTGGCTAGAGCAGCGGACCTTAATTGAGGGACAGCGGGCTATGGCTGAGACTTTAGGGTTGCTTACGCGCCAGATGAGGACTCTATGGAGGAATCAGCGGGGTGAGGTTATATTGGATGCAGAGATGGGTTTGTTTGCGCAGTCTCCGCCTCCTCCTGCAGCGGATGATGCCCATGATGGTGATAACCCTACGGGGATGTGATGGCAGTGTGGCTTTTGTTGGGACATGTTTTTTTGGATGTTGTTTCATTTCAAGTCTTGTTGGATGTTTTGTTATGTTGGTTTGTTGTGGTGGTGTGTTTGTTTTTAGTTTGTTTAGGATAGGCGAGAATGGTTTGGGTAGTTACCTCAGCCAGTTATGCTAGCCATTCTCGTGTTGGTGTTTCCCTTTTATTTCAGTGTAACCGTGGTTTTATTATATGCGATTTAATCCTTTTTGATTTCGTTAAGTTTTTGAGTCCTCTTTTGATCAACCATTTTGTGCATGTTTGAATTTGATTATCTCTGTGATTGTATTTGTGAGCATTTCACTCGCCTGATCATCGTTAATCTTGTGCTTAAGCGTATGAGAATGCTTGCATGTGTTCTTATGTTTGTCACAGACAAGAATTGGTAACCTACATCTTATGTGTGACTTTGATTGAGAGCGACCTCCTGGTGAGATTTTGAAATTGAAACTCGTTGATTGGATGAACTTTAACTCAATTTAACTGAGAAATTAATTTATCGAAGCTCCATTGCACTCGCACGTTCAGACACGTAATTCTAGTTGATTAAGAGACCTTTTGCAATAGTGATGTTACTTTGGTGCCATGCATGTATAACCTATCAACTTGTACATTCCATGTTACATGCATTGCTTCAGATGTAGATTGTATGTCCCTTTTGGTAGTTTTATTCCCTTTATTTTCTCCCTATTGAGTTGCTTCATTTTGAAGTGTAGCTAGGGGCTAGCAACCTCCAAGTTGGGGGGTGTGATTGCTCGCAATCATATGCTCTAAATTGGTAGATGTTATACATAATTGCACGATAATAGTGAAGTAATTCAATAGGCTTTGCAAAGATAGTTCATTTATGTTTTTTTTATTGGTATTGTAGGTTTTTGGCCTTTTGAAGCCCAATTTATGTCTTCCGATGAAGCGTGGTTCGCTGGCGAAGGTTTGGACAGCGTTGAGGGAGCATCGAGCATCAATTTGAGGCTGTTTGGAGGAACTTCAGGTCATCATCGATAGGCATCTGAGGGTATCGATAGATGGCAGCCCCTGTAATCCAAATTTGCAATCTCAAGCAAGGCCTATCGATAGGTGAATTTACCTATCGATAGATAATGGCTTCTGGTTCTCCATTTTTCAATCTCTATTTCAATCTATAGATAGGCTGAAGTATGTATCGATAGATGCCCCCTTCTATTCTCTGGCGATTGACCCATTCGAGTTCTCTATCGATAGGCGTTCTTACGCTATCGATAGAGATTCATGCTTCGAGCTTGATGACTGTTGTTCTTCTCCGCATTCTCTATTGATAGGTTCCTTGCACACTATCGATAGATGCCTGTCTGATCCGATTTTTATGCTAAGTATTTTTGTAATAATTGTGGGGATGAGGGATGTTTTGATCTTTTTGCTCCTTGTCTTTTAGGGGGGTATAAATGCCAGCCTTTATGGGAGTAAGGACAAGCTTTCTTTGTTGTTTAGTTCATAAAGTCACTTTTTGTTTTCTTGTGCTTTTTCTTGCACTTTCTTGGAATCCAAACACCACTTAATCTACTCTAAAAGGTTTACGTTTGACTATGACGTGGAGGAGCATCCAAGGATCGCCGATCTACGACATGGCCGGCTAGGTCACTTGGTGATGGGGTTTGAAGAGGATTTTGGGTGAGGTTTTTAGTCACCATTTTGTAATCAATGTTATCAAATATTGGGATAGATTTGTATTTGGGAGCTTTTGTAATTAAACGTCTTTTACCTTGAAATGTATTAGTTTTCTGTGATTGCTTTTACATTCAAATACAAATGGTACTTACTTTAATGAATGATTGAGTTAATGATGCTTTGATTGTTAGCATAGGTTATGCATTATTGTTAAGTTTTGATAGTCTATGGCTTATGGTTAATCATTATACACTTGATCATTCATATCTTTTTGGACAACTTACTCTTGTAGTTTGGGTTTCCATTATCCCATATTTTAATAGCATTTCATATTACAAATGGTGATTACTGACTTGCCCTAATCCGAACCAACCCCGTTACCTTTCTCCATTTTATCTTACGTTTTAATCTAGCTTAGAGTGTTCTTAATTTCTAATTAGGAACTTAATTAACCAACCAATCAATCAACTTTGGAATTTCCCTCACTAGTTTAGATTCTTATAAACTCCTAACTCGATTCAACAAACATTCTCTGTGGACGACCCGCACTCCCATTGGCTCATCGAATTGAGGTTAAACTTTAGCTCGAGTGTGGTATTATAAATCTTTTAAATCTTGGCGCGTGGCGAGGAATTAACCTCCCTCGCCGTGGTGCGACCAGCGTGTTTCGACCCGAACACAACCCCTAAACCGCAAATCGAAAGGCTCCAAACGTTCAGTCGATACAAACAGCCCCAAATCGATCTCCTCCAAACACACAAAGAAGACGATCACCCATGAGCTCCATCTCTGATCTCTTTGTCCATCTCCGGTGGCCTCCTTCCGGCGTCGACCTCGCTGACCTCCTCACAGGTATGATTTCCCTCTTTTTTTCATCTTCAATCATTTCCTCCCCTTTGTTTTTGCCCTAAATATCAACTTCAACTTCTTCTAAGAAATCTTGGTGGTTTGGATCTATAATTTTCATGTGTATGGAGGACGATCTTAGTGTTGAGCTTACATTAGAGATTGTGGTTATTAAACCTTGTATCTTGTCATATTTTTTTTATCACCTCATGATTCATTTATATCATTATGCACAATCTTTTCTGTTTTTGGTGTTAACTGTAGATCCTTTTTGTTTCTTTTCGAGATGTATAAGTTTCTTCTCAAATAATGTATGCTTTATAGATTAATTATGTTGCATGCCACCTGTTTGATGAAAATCCCCATTGGAAAATGTATGCTTTGCAGTCCCAAACAGCTGCACTCTACCACTTGAATTAACATTTTATATTCGTTCACATAAATAAATGATTGTTTTGTTTGGAACTTTTTCTGACGAAGAAAATGGCTTGCTTGTTTTAAACTCCTTGATATTTTTCTCTTTTTGTTGCTATAGAGTTCTACAGTAGAGAAGGTGTAGTTGCTGCAGTAACAGCTAATTCTGCAATAGTCTTTGTGTGGAAGTTGGTTGCATCTTTTTGGCTATTTTCACAAACAGAGCTCAAAATGTACCAGCCAAGATTGTTTTATATGATTCAATTGTCTCATATGTTTAAAATTCTGTGATTGAATATCATCAACAGATAAAGAAATCTGCTCATATACATTAGCAACCCTTAAGAGAAGAACTGAATAGTTCATCAGTTGAATATGAATTCGGATGCCATCATCCATGATTGGATATGGATTTTGGATGCCATGTTTGAATTTTCAGAATATTTTTTTTCCTCTTCTTTTCGTCATCTTTTGTCAAATTTATTTCACACCCTCCATCTCTGTTACACTTTTGTATGATCAGCCATCCGTGCGTGTACGCGAGACACACATTGTGATTTAGATACAGATTTGTAAGAACTTACTCAATAGATTGCTTCAGTTTTTCTTTTATCCACCCCCCGGCCCATTTTTTTTTTTCAAAGATTTGATCTAGAAGACATCCTCCATTAACTATACAATTTTTTTCTGTCTCTCCAATTATTTGATTCCTTCAATCTCTTCTTTGATCTGACTGCTTAAAAAGATACTCATTTTCATCTTAAGAAACTCACTTTTGAAGAATACTATGGTGTAACCCAACATAACAAAGAATGGACTTATTATGCTCTGTTTTCATTTTGATCTTAGCATGTTTTTTTATTGCTTGAGGTGTTAATGTTTATGCTCTTTGTTTGTTATTTTTTGGGAAGGTCCTTAAATCATTATTTTCCCTATTGTCAAACACAGAAATAAATGTCTTTTTTTTTCTTTCCCTTCTCTTACCAACTTTTTAATGTTATATTCAGCTTTCATTTCTATGGCTCCACCAAAGGGTTCATCATCAAAGGCCGTAAGAAAACAACCAATAAGAGGACAACCTTCATCCAAAAAAATGAAGAGGTCAGCTAGGGATACGAGTAAAAGAGGGACAGTAGTTTGTAAACTAGTCCGTCCAAACTTTATTAAAAGTCATGCCCCTGCAATGCATGATAAGCTTAAGAAGCTAGGTTGGTTGGAATTTTTAGGTATAAAGGAACCAGCGTACCCTGCCCTTGTACAGTCCTTTTATGCCAATCTCGAGTTGGACTTCAACAAGTCCAAACTGACTAGCTTAGTTAAAGGAATCCAAATTGAAATTTCTTTTTCATATATGGCAACTTTGTTCAAGTTGCCCCGGGGAACATATCAAGTATTTGAGACTAAAGTAAATCCTAAACATGATAGCTTTGACTTATTGGAAGCTATTAAAATTATATGTGGGCAAGACAATATTGAAGAATGTTTTCATCCTAGAGCATCCAATCTAACATTCGAATGTCGGCTTTTGCACAATTTCATCTCTTACAATATAATGCCAAAATCAGGGACTCGGGATGATGTTTCATTCATGGATATATTTGTCATTTGGGCAGTTATGACTGAATTCTCACTTGATCTTCCATACATCATCGCCCGTACTATGGCACACAGTAGGGACAAGAGAACTGTTAGTCTTCCGTTTGGGTCCCTAATTACCCTTATCTTAAAGGATGTTGGTGTAAATCTTCAAAATGAAACTGCCCTCATTCCCCATAAAAATTATGATTTCACAACTCCTACTCATATGGGATTTATATTGTCTGATGGTAAATGGGTTAGGAAGGACGAATCAAATGTTGGAGTTCCCGAGCCATCGACCACTTCTGTAGGTACTTCAAATGTACAAACATCCACTGAATCTATTGTTCCCAATGTAGACTCCTTTATAGTGAGGGTGACTGACTGCATTACTAGAGCTTTCAACGCTTTGAATGCTCGCTTGGACAAAATGGAAGAAACAGTTGTGGGTTTGAAATCAGATCTTACGATGATCAAACAGAATTTTGGAATTGTGGAGCAGGGTGAAAGAATACAAACGAGGAACGCAGCGGAAGGTAGGATTTTTTAAATTTTCCCTTGTATTCATCCACGAATCCTCTTAATCGATAAAACGAATCAACTTTAAATTAAAGACATTAAAATAAAGCTTACTTGATATGTTCCTTTGCAATGTTCTTTTCACTTTGATGATCGTCCTCGCCAATCTTCAAGCCTCAAAATTATGATGGCCTCCAATGATCGTCCACACGAACACAAGAGTTATTAAACCTCCTTGATTTTTCAACACTTGAAAAAGCAAGCATGGAGAGGGAGAGAGGGAGGGGGCGGCCCCTAGAGAGAGAGAGGACTTGGATGAGTCAAAAAACCTCATGCTATTAGGGTTCTCTCTCTTTAAATAAACCTCTCCTTTTCTTAGGGTGTTTGGTTACTAGTGCTAGCATGACCATTAACCTTGTTTTGGTTACTAACACTCTTGAATTAGATATCCCTTTGACTCTTAATTAATTAACCTTTAATTAATTAAAGCCAAACATATATTAATAAGAGTGCATCCCTCTCACAAGTTTAACAACCTCACTTATGTCCTTATATGTGTGACCCATTGGGTTCATCCCAACCTAGTAGTGGCAGGGGACATCTCAATGTCGCCCAAAGTAGAAACTTTCTATTTTTAGGTTCTATTGGAACAATTCCAATTTTGCCCTCAACGATAACTCTTATCATTAGGCCTTCACTAGTCATGAGTGACATCTAGCAATATGTCATGACGTACCCTAGGTGTGGGTGAATATACGAACGTATAAATGAACCCTTCATGCTATAAATAATCCCTCACCAAACAATGTCTTGATTAAGTTAGTTGGGTATGGATTCATGTCAAACCCTAACTTAATCATGTGTTACTAATTCACCAGTTTATAATCTCAATAAGGTATACCCTTGAAACACTTTTCTTGGTAACCTTCTGCTTTGGCCAAAGACTCCATTGAGATACTAACTGTGAACTAACTAAGACATTCGTCCTTTCTTATTAAGGGTGGTGATCCTCTATTGCACACTCACCTATCTTCATACATAACTCACTAGGGCCAATGAGCACCGATTACATCCTTATGATTAAGGGTGTACGAGATACTATCAAACTCTAGCAATTCATGTATAAGATAACAAGTGGTGTCTCAAGTCTAAGGATTACAATTGTGACTATACACATGAGCAGCCTTTGACATACAAATAGAATTCCATAAGTTGTACTCATATTGGTCACGTTCAGTGTACTTGTTCTCTAAGAAGCACCCACAGGTTTACTATAGTGTCTCTACACAGATGGTTCGAGACTTACCATCCTCCCATGGAGTTAGTAAAACCTGAGCTAATCTTAACGGTTTATAATCGTCCAAATATATAAACCTATGATCAGGAACTAGTTTAGGATAGATGTACTTGAAAGTTATAAGTCTCTCTATCTCAACACTTGAGATATAACTATCTATCATACTATCCAAGGACTTTATCATGAACAGTAATTAAACACAAGTTTACATGATAAATAATAGCCATATCATAAATGAATAAAGTTTCATACAAGATAATATAATGAAATATAAAACCCTAAACACAACTGAACAATTGGTATTAGGGCACATATCTAACAATCTCCCACTTGCACTAAATCCAATTAGTGACATACTTCATCCCCATCTTCTCAAGATGTCGATCCAAGACCTTCTGGGTAAGTGCCTTGGTAAGTGGGTCTGTGGTGTTATCCTCAGATGTTACTCTTTGCATACTGATATCTCCTCGCTCTATGATCTCACGAATCATGTGGAAACGCCTTTCAATGTGATTGGATTTCTGATGTAACCTTGGTTCCTTGGCTTGAGCTATAGCCCCATTGTTGTCACAATATAAAGGTATAGGTGACTCAATGGCTGGAACCACTCCAAGTTCTGAAATGAACTTTCTGATCCAAACAGCTTCCTTAACAGCTTCGGAGGCGGCTACATACTCAGCTTCTGTAGTGGAATCCGCTGTGATAATCTGCTTACAGCTCTTCCAGCTAAACACACTACCATTTAAGGTGAACAAATATCCAGATGTAGACTTTCTATCATCTATAGCTGACTGAAAATCAGAGTCAGTGAAACCATCTACTTTAAGCTCATCTCCTCCATAGATAAGAGCCAAATCCTTAGTCCTTCTCAAGTACTTAAGGATGCCCTTAACTGCCACCCAGTGTGCCTCACCTGGGTTAGACTGATATCTGCTGACAACGCTTATAGCATGACTGATATCAGGTCTTGTACATAGCATAGCATATATAAGACTCCCTACAGCTGAAGCATAAGGGATCTTACTCATATGCTCTCTCTCTTGATCTGTCTTAGGAGACATATCCTTGGAGAGATGAATTCCATGTCTAAAGGGAAGCAAACCCCTCTTGGAATTCTCCATACTGAACCTCTTCAGTATTTTATCTATGTACATGGATTATGAGAGACCGAGCAACCTTTTAGATCTATCTCTATAGATCTTTATACCCAGTATGTAGGTTGCTTCTCCCAAATCCTTCATGGAGAAGTTGCTAGAGAGCCAAAGTTTTACCGATGAAATCATTACTACATCATTCCCAATGATTAGGATATCGTCCACATATAGGACTAAGAATGTGACTGCACTCCCACTAACCTTCTTATACACACATGGTTCATCCATATTCTGAAGGATGCCAAACGATTTGACTGCTTCATTGAATCGAATGTTCCAACTTCGAGAAGCTTGTTTTAGTCCATAAATGGACCGCTGTAGCTTGCACACTTTGTGGTCCTCACCACTGGATATAAAGCCCTTAGGCTGTACCATATAAAGATCTTCCTCAATGTTACCATTTAGGAAGGCAGTCTTTACATCCATCTGACATATCTCATAGTCATAGTGTGCGGCTATAGCGAATAAGATCCTAATGGATTTAAGCATAGCTACTGGCGAAAAGGTTTCTTCATAGTCAACACCTTGCTTCTGATTATACCCTTTTGCCACTAGTCTAGCTTTGTAGGTCTCTACCTTTCCATCCGAGCCTATCTTTCTTTTGTAAATCCATTTACAGCCTATAGGTACTATACCCTCAGGAGGATTTACCAAAGTCCAGACTTGGTTAGAATACATCGAATCCATTTCAGATATCATGGCTTCTTGCCATCTACTCGAGTCGATGTCCAACATCGCTCCCTCGTATGTAGCAGGATCATCTGGATGTTCCTTGTCGCCAGGAAACAGCTCCTCTCTCATCTCATGAAGATACCCATATCTATCTGGAGGAGCAGATATCCTACTAGATCTACGAAGTGGTGGTGTAATAGTAGGTTCTGCCTCAACAGGGGCAGGGGTGGTATCAGTGTTGATCTGTGAACTCTCGGATAATTCCTTGAGATCTATCACTTGACCTTTGCCTCCTTCTTGAATAAACTCTTTTTCCAAGAACACGGTAAACTTACTAACGAAGACTTTCTCTTCATCAGTGTGATAAAAATAGTATCCCAAAGACTCTTTTGGGTACCCCACAAATCTACATTTGTTTGATCTTGCTTCCAATTTGGTTGCATTTTGGTTCTTAACGTATGCAACAGAACCCCAAAAACTCAGATTTGTGGGGTACCCAAAAGAGTCTTTGGGATACTATTTTTATCACACTGATGAAGATATCCATTATCCCATATTTTGGTTCTTAATTATATATATAATTATTTAATAAATAGCGTTTTATATGAATATCTGTACAATGGGGTTTAAATCTCTGTTTCAAGAATTTTGTACAGATTATATTAAATAAGTCGTCACCAATGAAGCCGTGAAGAGCATCTCGAAATCAAAAGAGCATTCAGAAGGATCCACAGCAACCGGGGGAAGTACCAAAAGATCAGTCGTTGAAAATCTGCAAGAAAGTCAAACTTTGACTTTGACTATCGATAGCCAAGATGCGCTATCGATAGTGCCTCTATCGATAGCGCACCTTCGCTATCGATAGCCAAGGTCGGCTGCGGGCTTCTAAGATATTTTGGGATATTTTGAGGGCGTTTTGGTCTTTTACCTTTTCCTTCTATAAATAGAAGTGTAACGACGACGTTTTGAGGGTTCATGACTTAAGCTCTGAATCATTACTCTGCTATTTTAATTCAAGTTACAGTTTATTTTCTCATTTTATTCGGTAGTTTCAGTTTTCAGCAATTTCCAATTCTGCAATTTTTCTTTCAATGCCTGGCTCAATTCTCACTTGAGGATTGTTCTATCCGATTAAGTCTTTACTTTCAGTAATTTACTTTTCTGTTATTTTCCTTTTTATGCATGGCTCAGTTCTCACTTGAGAACTGTTCTTTACTTTTTCTGTCTTTTTTTTTATTTACTTAAGTCTTTTCTTTATTTACTTCAGTCACTTTTCTTTATTTATTTCTGCCATTTTCCTTATTTCTTCAGTCATTTAATTACCGCTTTTATTTTCTTTTTCCATCCCGTGAACCCTTAAAGCTTGTCCTGGATAAAGGATATTCTCCTCCAGTGATGTGTAGCTAATACTCCAAGCTTGGGTGAGGATGAAGTTGGATTCATTTTACAATCCTATTTTATAAACATCCCTCTATTTGTATTATGTGATTGCATAGTTGTGAAGGTTTTACCGCACACTATCGCTAAATATAATATCATATAATTGTACATCTGTGATTGCAATTATATAATTATGCAATGGTTCTTATTGGTATGAATACAAACCAGCATGCTTTATTCCTCATTTAAGGTGGATAGCGATATTCCATTCTTTTCCAGGATAAACTTGCCGGTCCTGTATTCATAATCTTTTTGGGACTTCCTTCTTGTAGTTGGAAGAACCACCATACATAATTACTATAGTGAGGATTTTATAAACATAAATTGTATATTTGATATTCAATGGGCTTCTCACCTAAGTTCCGCTTAATACCACCAACTTAACTGCATTTTTTACTAAGCTTTATTTAATTACTGAGTTTTCGCTTCGACCTAATCGGAGCATTTACCACCAACCAATTTAATTGACAATATTCTTTCCACTTGAATTGATTCTAAAGAGTCTTTTTAATATAAACCTGCATTTCCCAGTGGTTCGACACCCGTGCTCACTAGTCACAATCGAATTGAGATTAATTGTCACGCGGTTTTATAAATTATTAATCTTGATCACTGATAAGGAATAATCTCCCTTGTCGTCTGAGTCGATCAAATTTTGGCGCCGTTGCCGGGGAACTACGGTTTATTTAAAAAGAATTTTGGGATTTAATTTAAGTAGTAAATATTAATACTGTTAATATTAATTAATATAAATTCTTTATACTGTTAATATCTATATATTATAATTATTATTTGTTATTCATTATTCTTTCTCCTTTAACTACAGGTGGCTGAAATCAGGAATTGGGAGCTTCACTCCCGCGCGCTTAAAATAACAAATTAAAAGTTAAAGCTTAACTGCTCACAATTTGTTTATTGAATTCCGTGATTATCTGTGGAGACCTCTTGTATGCGGGGTAGAAGGTCGTTGTCATTAAACGTAATTCCTTTAGACTCAGAATTAGAAAGAACTCTGAGAACTGTTAAAGCTTCTCAAAGTCAGTCCAGCGAGTCGGTACCTTTGCATCATTTAAAAATGGCTGAATCATCTGCACACACTGCCATGTTACCTGCGGATAATATTCAAGCACCACCAGGTCTTAAAACTCTTAGGGATCACTTCATGCCCAATAGTTTTAATCCACCCTCCTGTATCCAAATCCCGCACATAGAGAATCTCATCTATGAGATTAAGCATGCTACCATTCAGATGCTTCCTACGTTCTATGGGTTAGATAGAGAGAACCCATACGACCATTTGCAGGAATTCTTAGGGATTTGTTCGACTATTAGAATTCAGGGGTTCCATCCAGAATCCCTGAAATTGTTCTTATTCCCGTTTTCTTTGAAAGATAAGGCCAAACACTGGCTTTGTACTCTCCAAACCCCTGTCCCTATCACTACTTGGGAACAGCTTCAAAAGTTATTCCTGTCTAGATTTTATTCTGTCGGTAAAACCCACCAGATGCGACGAGGTATAACAAACTTCGTCCAACATGAACAGGAATCTTTTCACGAAGCCTGGGAAAGAATGAAGGAACTTCTTAGATTATGCCCCCATCATGATGTACCTAAGTGGCAAATCATAGAGTCTTTTGTTAGAGGTTTAACAAAGGGTGACACGCAGACAGTGAAATCTGCCTGTGGGGGAGCTATTTTAAGTAAAGGTGAGGATGAAATGTGGGCTTTATTTGAAGCGTTGAGTGAGGATTCGTTCCACATGGCCTCAATGTCTTTAGGTAACCGTGACGATGCGTTAGTAAAGAAACTGCCTCCCAAAAAGGGCGGTATTTACGATGTAGACACCCAAGTTTTGGCAAATAAGCAAGTTGAGGCTCTGTCTCAAAAGCTTGACCAATTAATCGCGGCACAAGGGCAATCTTCAAAAGCCCATGTGAAACCTGTCAACTTGGTGTGCAATATTTGCACTGACCCAACTCACGAGACCCCATATTGTCCTATGGCAGGCCAGTACCCAGAGTTTGTCCAAGAGCAGGTTAATGCTGCTCAAGGATATGCACCACCTAGGAATGACCCATATTCCAACACGTACAATCCTGGGTGGAAGACTCACCCCAATTTCCAGTGGTCTAGCCAGCCTAGAGGATCCAATCCTAGTCAGCCTGCAAGACCCCCATATAGCAGTAACCCTGCTATCAGTCAACCCTACAGACCACCATTGATGCAATCCCAGTACCCCAGTTATGGTGCTCCTCAAGCACCTGTACCCCAGTATCAGAGTCAAGCTGTGACTCAACCACCACCACAACCTCATAGAACGCCTGGTTTTGAGGAACAAGTCCTATCTACCCTGAAAAGTCTAGAGGCTTCAGCGCAACTCACTCATTCCCATTCCCAATCTATTTCAAAGTTAGAAACCCAAATGGGTCAAATAGCGGCTTCATTTAGTCGCAGAGAGGAAGGGAAATTCCCGAGTCAGGCTGTTGCCAATCCCAAGGGAGCTTTTGTAGCTGAGAGTTCCACTTCTCAGAACCCACATTGTAATGAGGAAGTTAAGGCTGTTACATTCTTGCGGAGTGGGAAGGTGGTAGATAATAGAGTGGGGGAGAAAGAGAGTGAGATAGAGAGAGAGAAAGAAAGGAAAATAGAGAAAGAACCTGCAATCGAGAAAGAGTCTGAAGCTTCGAGGGATAACTTTCCCGCAGCTTTAGACAATCCAGTGGCATCGTATGTGCCAAAAGCCCCATTTCCATCCGCGCTGATTGCGCCTGAGAGGAGAGCGAAGAAAGGGGCTAGCATGTCGGATATGTTAGAGGTGTTTAAAAGTGTCCATATTAATTTACCTCTGCTAGATGCCATAAAACAGATTCCTTCATATGCCAAATTTTTGAAGGAAATGTGCACACAGCAACGCAAGGAGCGCGTGCACTTGTCTAAAACCATAACTCCTGTTGATATAGCAAGTGCTGTGTGTCAATTCCAAGCTCCTATAAAGAGAAAAGATCCTGGAACGCCGACTATACCCTGCTTCTTAGGAAGTCATTTCATTGATAGGGCGTTAGTCGATTTTGGCGCAAGTGTGAATATTCTTCCATATTCAATTTACGCCAAAATGGAGCTTGGGAAACTCCAAACCACACCTACTATTCTTCAATTTGCAGATAGGTCCACTAAGGTACCTAGAGGTATACTGCAGGATGTTTTGGTTAAGATAGATTCGTTTGTCTTTCCTGCAGATTTTATTGTCCTAGATATGGAGCCTGTTGATATTACTAGGCCCCAAATCCCGGTTATAATAGGACGACCCCTTCTGGCAACTGCTAATGCAGTCCTTCATTGTAGGACTGGCATAATGAAGTGTCTTTTGGTAACATGAAAACCAGGCTGCAGGTTTATAGTGCAGCTAATCAACCTCATAACTTTGAGGATTGTTCTTTTGTTGACATCATAGATAAGGTGGTAGAGGAAGCTACACCGTATCTTCTGTCCAAGGACCCATTAGAAACATGTCTTAACTACTTTGGGTTCGAGGACCATGACTTGGAGCACTCGTTTATGGAGGTGAATCTTGTCTTAGATTCTACCTCCTCTGTAGAAAAATTGCCATGGAGACCTAGGGTTGAGCCACTTCCGTCTATTGCCAGTGTCCCTTCCCCTACGTCTTTTGAGTCTCCACCGCAACTTGAGTTAAAGCCTCTGCCGGCTAATCTTAAGTATGCATTTTTGGGTGATAGTGACACCTTGCCTGTTATAATTTCATCTTCATTAAATTTAGAACAGGAAGGTAAGTTGTTATCCATTTTGAAAGAGCACAGAGTAGCCATAGGATGGTCGGTTGCTGATTTAAAGGGTATAGACCCGTCAATCTGCCAGCACCGTATTCACCTAGAGGAAGGTGTGAATCCTTCTAGAGATGCCCAACGTAAATTGAATCCAAATATGAAGGAAGTAGTTAAAAAGGAAGTTTTGAAACTACTGGATGCGGGTATCATTTACCCAATTTCAGATAGTGAGTGGGTTTCCCCTACTCAACTGGTTCCTAAGAAGTCTGGGATAACAGTGATAGCTAACGAGGAGGGTATTCTAGTCCCTACAAGAGCTACCACTGGTTGGAGAGTCTGTATAGACTATAGGAAATTAAATTCCAAGACTAGGAAAGACCACTTCCCTCTGCCTTATATTGACCAAATTCAAGAGAGATTATCCGGGCAGAGCTTTTATTGCTTCCTAGATGGCTATTCAGGGTATAACCAAATAGCGGTTTACCCCGAGGATCAGGAGAAAACAACGTTTACCTGTCCATTCGGGACATTTGCATTTAGGCGTATGTCTTTTGGCTTATGCAATGCCCCGAGCATGTTCCAAAGGTGTATGACTTCTATCTTTTCTGATATGATAGGAGACTATCTGGAAGTGTTTATGGATGACTTTTCTGTTTCCGGTCCTTCTTTTGATTAATGCCTCTCTAATCTCTCAAAAGTGCTGAAGAGATGTTGTGAGACAAATCTTGTTCTGAGTTGGGAGAAGAGCCATTTCATGGTTCGTGAGGGCATTGTGCTTGGGCATATCGTTTCTAGTAGGGGGATAGAGGTTGACAAAGCTAAGGTTGACTTAATTGCAAAACTACCTCCTCCTACTACTGTTAGGCAAATCCGGTCCTTCCTTGGACATGCAGGATTTTACAGGCATTTCATTAAAGACTTTAGTAAAATAACAAAACCAATGTGTAATCTGCTTGCTAAAGATGTTGAGTTTAACTTTGATAAAGCCTGTATAGAGTCCTTCAATAAGTTGCGCTTAATGTTGATCTCGGCACCTATCATGCGAGCTCCCGATTGGTCACTTCCTTTCGAGCTAATGTGTGATGCCTCCGATTATGCTGTGGGGGCAGTGTTGGGTCAGAGGGTAGAAAAGGCCCCTTATGTTATATACTACGCAAGCAAAACCTTGAATGAAGCTCAGTTAAATTACACTACAACTGAGAAAGAAATGCTTGCAATAGTTTTTGCGTTAGATAAATTCCGATCCTATCTGTGGGGATCGAAGACCATTGTGTACTCAGATCATGCCGCCTTGCGGTACCTGCTCTCTAAAAAAGAGACGAAGCCTAAGCTGATTAGGTGGATTCTCTTATTGCAAGAATTTGACTTTGAGATTAGGGATAAGAAAGGGTCTGAGAATGTTGTTGCTGACCACCTCTCTAGGATAGTAGTTGAAGAAGAGAGTGACCCCACGCCTATTAGGGATTCTTTCCCTGATGAGCAGCTTTTTGCCGTCACTCATTCTACCTTACCCTGGTATGTTCATATAGTAAATTATCATGCCACAGGCCTTGTACCATCTCTTTGGTCGAAACAGGAAAAGGATCGGTTCTTTTCGCAAATAAAATTTTATTATTGGGAAGATCCTCTCCTGTTTAAGTACTGTGCTGACCAGGTTATACGTAGGTGTATTCCTGAGGGTGAAATGCAAGACGTTTTGAAGTTCTGCCACACTCTAGCATGTGGAGGACACTTTAGCGGGAGAAAGACTGCCGCTAAAGTCTTGCAGTGTGGGTTTTTCTGGCCCACACTATTCAAAGATGCATTGGACTTCTGTAAGTCCTGTCAAAATTGCCAAAGAATGGGTTCTATGTCTAAAAGGGATATGATGCCTCTTAACCCTATCTTGATCGTCGAAATTTTCGATGTTTGGGGCATTGACTTCATGGGACCTTTTCCTATTTCGCATGGGTTTGAATACATCTTAGTGGCTGTAGATTATGTGTCCAAATGGGTAGAAGCCATAGCCACTAGGACCAATGACCACAAGGTGGTATTGAATTTCCTCCAAGAGAACATTTTCTCTAGGTTTGGGTTTCCACGGGCCATCATCAGTGATGGAGGGTCACATTTTAATAATCGACCCTTTGCAAATCTCGTAGCTAAATATTCCATCACTCACAAGGTTGCAACCCCATACCATCCTCAGACTAGCGGGCAAGTGGAGGTTTCAAATAGGGAAATTAAGCATATCTTAGAGAAAACTGTCAGGCCTGATCGTAAGGATTGGTCATTGCGTTTAACTGACGCATTGTGGGCCTATAGGACTGCTTTTAAAACCCCTATTGGTATGTCTCCGTACCGTTTAGTCTATGGCAAACCGTGTCATCTCCCAGTCGAGTTAGAGCATAAAGCACTTTGGGCTATTAGGAAATTTAACTTTGAAATGAAGGAAGCGGGTTCTCACCGCAAGCTTCAGTTAAATGAGCTCGAAGAGATTAGGAATGAGGCTTACGAAAATTCCAAAATTGCTAAAGCCAAAATGAAAGAGTTTCATGACAGACACATCAATAGAAAATCTTTTGAACCAAATCAGAAGGTGTGGCTGTTTAACTCTAAATTAAGGCTATTTCCTGGTAAGCTTCGATCTCGTTGGGATGGACCTTTTGTAGTAACTAGGGTTACTCCTCACGGTGCTGTAGAAATTCAAAATCCTCGTACTGGTGTGTCCTTCTTTGTAAATGGACAAAGGCTTAAGCCTTTTATCGAGGGTATAACTGATAGTGAGGGCATTCAGGATGGTTTGGTAATTGAGTCTGTCAGTTTGGAAGACCCAACCTACCAGTTTGACTAATGAGGAATTTCACGTCTAGCTAAAGACGTTAAACTTAGTCCCACCCACCCAGTACCCATGTTAATATCAATATGTCTAGTAGTAACATACTGTCAAACATTGAGGACAATGTTTACTTCTAATTGGGGAGGGTTTGTATATTCATTAATGTGTATATGCATTTGTATAGGATTAATTTATTTATTGGTTCATTTAATTTGTATATACATAATAAATTCATTATTTATCATTCTTGTGTACATGTTAACCCAGTGTGATTTATATAAAGATTATTTGTATAGAATTTGATAAATAAACATGTATTACAATGTGAGTTTATTCTTTCATTTATATCATTTCTAGTTGTCTATTTTCTATACATTAAATGATAACTTTACTGTGATTAGCTTGAATTCAATCTTGCACATGCACGAACTTGGTTTAAATCTTCATACTTGGCAATTTAAGTATTTGATAAAAACCTGTTATAAAGTGGAGACTTGTGACAATTAAAGCAAATTTTGAAACCATTCGATCATTTCTTGGGACTTAAATATTCATCCTATCAATCTGTGGTAATTGCTTTCCTGTTATATTATGCATAAATGTTCAATTCATGCGTATGTTAGAATGCAAATATCTTGTTAATCAATTGAGAATATTGTGCACATTTTTGAAAAATGATTTAAGGCCATTTTCTTCGAGTTTTTGAGCCGGGTTAATTGTTGTTAGAGTTTAGGACCCCCGTAGTACCCAATTTTGAGCCGAAAAGTTGCCAATTTTTTCGATAACTTAGCAAGCCATGGGTAACGAGGTGTCTTTTATACATTTATTTGGTATAAAGTGTCAGTTAATGTGATTTATTGCTCAAAATAAGCCATTTCTTGAAAAAGTCAAAATTTTGACTTTTCTATCGATAGCCAAACTGGCGCTATCGATAGCGAAGTTTGAAAATTTAAAAAAATAATCACCTGCGGACAGAAGACTTTGTCTATCGATAGCGGTGGTTCGCTATCGATAGAGATCGCGAACAGTGGTTTTTAAAAAGCTTCTCCCGCGTGAAAAACCGTCCATTTCCACCTTGTTATCGCCTGAAAACCACCATAACCACTGCACCTCTTCATCTTCAAGCTCACTTTCCGACCACCTCAGCCATCCATTTCGCGCAAGATCGATTTCATAGCGATCCTCGCGCCGTTTAGCACATTTCTGACCGATCAGATTTAGCGTTTGCTCCATCTCATTCGGTCACCATTTTTTGCACTTGAGTCGCATTTTTTTGCGAGGATAGTGGTTCAGCGACTTCTTCACTTTCCATACTCTGTGAGTACCTATTCATTCTAAAATAGCGAATTTTTCTTAAAATGGCTTAGTTTTGTGTAATATATCATAGCATGACTTAGTGTACGTAGATTCTTGCATGTAAAATGTTAGAATAGTATGTTGGGTTTTAAGTTTAGATAATAAAGAAACTTGTCCTTGTACACTTGTTACACTGCTTTGTGGAGTTGTGGGTTGTGAATTTGCGGAGTTATGGGAAAGCCTGGATGTTAGGCTATGCATGGGCATGCATGGGCATGCCTGCATCCATGCATGTGATTGGAGGTGTTGATAAAAATAAACCTGGGTGATAGGCAAGTTCTGAAGATTGAGATGAAATTAAAAAATTATCATATGGTTAAATAACTGGCTGTGTTGTGTGTTGATTATTATTGAAAAAAAATATTTATACAAATATCTCTGAAAATGTTCTACTGCTGACTATGTTCCTATCTGTTGCCGTGTGGTTGTAAAAAAATTATACAGAGATATGGTACTCCAAAAGACCACCGGCAGGAAGGGCGTAGCCTTTCAGGAGCCGGCACAGCCGAGACAGAGGAGGTCTGCAGATTCTGGGCGGGGCAAGGCCCAGCGCACACAGCCAGATTCGTCGGATGATTCTGAGTCCGAGTGGCAGCCTTCACCAGTTCAGAGACCATCTGCCAGAGGACAGTCGTCCGCCCAGCAGCCATGAGATAGTGCTCCTCCATCTGGTTCACAGTTTGTGGAGGAGGAGTACATATTTGAGCATCCAGACATCGGTGAGACTGGAGAGCCGCGCATGCCGCGCGAGTTCGAGAGCTATGCCGAGACTGAGACCGGGTCGAGGAGAGTACCGACCAGGCGAGCGGCGAGACCATGGCCAGTGATCCTCTCGGCGAGGAACTTCAATGTCGAGAGATATGTAGATCCGAAGGCCTTCAGATACGAGGGCTTGCTCGTAGAGATCCTCCAGGACAGACACCTCAGCACCTGGCTGAGGAAGGGAGGCGGGTATATGGCCAGTGTGGTGCGACAGTTCTATACCACAGCACACACAGCAGAGGATCAGCCCGAGACACTCCAGGCCGAGGTTGGAGGCCGCACTGTCAGATTCACTATAGACGACATCGCTACCTATCTAGGGTGCGAGCGTCCACTCGAGACAGCGGCAGAGAGCACTTACTTAGAGCTGACGGAGAGTCAGTGTGCTGATGCAGTATGCGTGGACCGGGGCTTATTTGATGGTATGTACTTCACGACCGGGAACATGCATCCTTCATACGCAGCTATGAACAAGCTGTTTTACTGCAACCTGCGGGCGAGAGGCACGGATTCTCAGATACCAGTTGAGTCTGTTAGGCTGCTGCTGGAGTTTTTGAGCGACCACCCCATTGACGTCGCAGCGTTGATCTTCAGCGAGATTCGCACATTCATAGCCACACAGCCACGGAGCAACATACCGTACCCCCAGATGATTACAGCGTTTTCATTGGGTGCGGGTGTTGTCTCTGATGAGCCACTGCGCTGGGGCGAGGGTCCTATTACCCCTACTACACTAGCTCGGAGTATAGCTGCTCGGCCGAAGAGGCCACGTGCTGAGACCGCTGGTCCATCAGAGCCTGCTCCTACTCCAGCTCCAGCTCCGACTCCAGCTGCTCCTCCTATGCCAGACATGCCGTCTGCCAGCTCCCAGGGTTTGTTTCATCAGGTCCTGGAGGGACTGAGATCGATGATGCACATCCAGCAGAGGCAGTCTGCTCAGCTTGACAGACAGACCGCTCAGCTCGACCGACAGGCTGCTATGATGGAGAGGCACTCTGCCCAGTTCCGGGTGATGTGGCGTCGTATGGACGGCGAGCCGATTTCTGAGGCCGACCGCGCATTATTCTATGAGCCACAGCCCGACCCGAGATTTGACATCCCGCCTGGGGATGAGCAGTGATGTGATATGATGCTCAGTTTTGAGCTTGGACAGTAGTTTCTTTTTGAAAAATTCTTTGTTTCTTTTTAGTTAAACTGTTTAAGTTGTTGTCAGGGTTAGGTTAGGTATTTAGGATGGTTAGGGTAGTGACCTGAACAAATTACAACCATCCTAATTTTGCAGTCTTCAAACTCTTTCTGTTACAACCAAAAATCTTACAAGCCTATAAAGACCTTTTTGATTTTAAAAATATTGTGCATTATTCTCTTGTGATTACTTGTTTATTTAAGTTTTATTTATGTATGAATTGCATCTCTGCATATATAACTTTGTTATTTCATCTCTCTTTGGTCGTTAAATTAGAGCTTAATGTATAAGTTTTATACTTGTATATTTCCATTTGGGAACTCTGGATTACTAACCTTTTCAGAGTGAACATCTTTTGCGAGTGACCATCAGTGAGAATTTTGAAGTTGAAACTAATTATGGGTTAATTCTCGTACTCTTATTACAGTATTTTGATTTTATCAAAGTTCATCCTCACTACACATTGAATACTTGCTAATTTCCTGTTAAAGATAGCATTTCTTGTATTATAAAATGTTCAATTATGAATAGTGATATATCTGTGGATAAAACTCCTACTGTGAACATAGTATATTGTTAAAATTCTTTCTAAACAATTCTTTTATTTATTCCTGATTGTGAGTATCATTTCTGCAAACTCTCACGAGACTACACTCGTCCACGAAAGGTAACTTAGTGGTTTAAAAGGCTTGTTGCATATGCTAAACGCAATCGCGTTTCCCTGCAAAAGTGGCTTTTCAAATTCTTGTTTTAAAGGTTTAGCCTTTTGCTAAGAGACTAGCAAAACCTAAGTTGGGGAGTGTGATTGTACCACAATCATACCATTCAACTATGGTATTACTATGTTCTCTTATATATATAATTATTTAATAAATAGCGTTTTATATGAATATCTGTACAATGGGGTTTAAATCTCTGTTTCAAGAATTTTGTACAGATTATATTAAATAAGTCGTCACCAATGAAGCCGTGAAGAGCATCTCGAAATCAAAAGAGCATTCAGAAGGATCCACAGCAGCCGGGGGAAGTACCAAAAGATCAGTCGTTGAAAATCTGCAAGAAAGTCAAACTTTGACTTTGACTATCGATAGCCAAGATGCGCTATCGATAGTGCCTCTATCGATAGCGCACCTTCGCTATCGATAGCCAAGGTCGGCTGCGGGCTTCTAAGATATTTTGGGATATTTTGAGGGCGTTTTGGTCTTTTACCTTTTCCTTCTATAAATAGAAGTGTAACGACGACGTTTTGAGGGTTCATGACTTAAGCTCTGAATCATTACTCTGCTATTTTAATTCAAGTTACAGTTTATTTTCGCATTTTATTCGGTAGTTTCAGTTTTCAGCAATTTCCAATTCTGCAATTTTTCTTTCAATGCCTGGCTCAATTCTCACTTGAGGATTGTTCTATCCGATTAAGTCTTTACTTTCAGTAATTTACTTTTCTGTTATTTTCCTTTTTATGCATGGCTCAGTTCTCACTTGAGAACTGTTCTTTACTTTTTCTGTCTTTTTCTTTATTTACTTAAGTCTTTTCTTTATTTACTTCAGTCACTTTTCTTTATTTATTTCTGTCATTTTCCTTATTTCTTCAGTCATTTAATTACCGCTTTTATTTTCTTTTTCCATCCCGTGAACCCTTAAAGCTTGTCCTGGATAAAGGATATTCTCCTCCAGTGATGTGTAGCTAATACTCCAAGCTTGGGTGAGGATGAAGTTGGATTCATTTTACAATCCTATTTTATAAACATCCCTCTATTTGTATTATGTGATTGCATAGTTGTGAAGGTTTTACCGCACACTATCGCTAAATATAATATCATATAATTGTACATCTGTGATTGCAATTATATAATTATGCAATGGTTCTTATTGGTATGAATACAAACCAGCATGCTTTATTCCTCATTTAAGGTGGATAGCGATATTCCATTCTTTTCCAGGATAAACTTGCCGGTCCTGTATTCATAATCTTTTTGGGACTTCCTTCTTGTAGTTGGAAGAACCACCATGCATAATTACTATAGTGAGGATTTTATAAACATAAATTGTATATTTGATATTCAATGGGCTTCTCACCTAAGTTCCGCTCAATACCACCAACTTAACTGCATTTTTTACTAAGCTTTATTTAATTACTGAGTTTTCGCTTCGACCCAATCGGAGCATTTACCACCAACCAATTTAATTGACAATATTCTTTCCACTTGAATTGATTCTAAAGAGTCTTTTTAATATAAACCTGCATTTCCCAGTGGTTCGACACCCGTGCTCACTAGTCACAATCGAATTGAGATTAATTGTCACGCGGTTTTATAAATTATTAATCTTGATCACTGATAAGGAATAATCTCCCTTGTCGTCTGAGTCGATCACCTCTACTCTCCAAGCTAGCTCTCTAATGCTAATTGTGTGTGTTAAAACTGATTTCAGAGCTCTCTATTTATAGGGGAGCCTGAATTTGATCAATGGCTGAGTTTAAATCTCTTAGGAATGATCCAAGGGTCATAATCCAGCCTTCCTAGGACTTCAAGTTCATCCCAAAGTCCCAATCCCGAGCTAGGATACTTGGCAAGCACTTGGAAAAGCCCTGACAGAAAAAAAAACACTGAAAATTGGCAAAACTAGGCGGCTTGGTCGATGACCAACCACCTAGGGAAGGTTGGCCGTCCATGGGTGGACGGTCATCCATTCCCTCGCCCTATTTTGGGCTTGTCTCGGCCCGTTTCGACCCAGTTTCGGCTTTTTTCGGCTTTTCAGGCTCGTTTTAAGTTCAAATTCGACGATTCAACCATTGAAATGATCGTGATTCGATTCTCCATGTTTTAAGAAGTGTTTGAAGTGAAAATGCATTGACCAAAGTCAAAGTTTTAGGAAAAAGTTGTCCGATTAACTGTTTAGGGGGTGCCGGGCCTAAATTAGGGTTTTGAAATATGCTAACCAATCGTTCTCGAAATCATTTCTTCTTCTCGAAACAAGTTTTAAAACATTTTAGGAAAGTGTTTTGAAGCCTTTGAAGGCTTTGTTTTGATAAAAATATCGAATCCCGGTCGCTTCCGGTCGAAACCCTAATCTGAGTTTGAAATGGCGTTTTTGAGCCTCAAAAGCCAAACATGATCCAGAAGACTTTCCAAATGCCGACAAACCGACCTCCATGATTTTCGTCTGAATTTGTGAATGAAAGTCAAGCTAACATCCATTTGCATTATTTATACATTATTGTTGAGTGTGTGTACTTGTGCTAGGAGAGGAGGATTACATAATTTATTAAAGGTCAAAGATAGGAGAATGGGGCGGTGGTCTACCATTAGTTGGTGGGAGTGTTAGGTATAAGTACAGGGGCTACCAATTATACTTTTGTGCTTTTTCTTTTAATGGTCACTTTAAAGGGTGTGCCGTGTTAGAGGTATGCCCTAAAACCAATCCTAAAGTGCATATCTATTTC
>JAESVK010001284.1:63017-103017 GCA_017140935.1 Hamamelis virginiana
TATATATATATATATATATATATATATATATATATATATATATATATATATATATATATATATACAGTTAGTTTCTTAAATGAAAGTTCGTTTAAAATGTTACATGCGGACGTGTTGCAAATGCCGTTGGATTGTTTTCATTTAAATCGGATGGATGGGCTTCAATAAAGACCAAACCCAGTTCATGAGGTGATTTTGAAAGTAGATAGATGGTATGAAAGTCGAACCGAGAAAAAGCCATTAGATGCACGAACTGAGCGCACTCAACCATTCTCGCCTCACGAATCTAACAGCCATCCATTGGAGCTCCATTGAAGCTTTTTTGAAGCTTCATTGAAGCTTTTCAAGAGAATGTGAACAAGTGCAGCATTTTGACCCATAAAAGTTATGGCTTTTTTGAATCTTCACCTCACGAAGCCACATCACGAAGCTCAGCCATGATTTCGTGCAGCCATCCATTGATGCTCACGAGAATGTTAACCATTCAACACCATTGAATCCTCACCTCACGAAGCTCCATTCTCCTTCTTTGAATCGATTCCTCACTAAGCTACAAACTGGTAAGTTATGGCTTTTATCGTACTGCATATTGTTCATGGAATAGAGGAAAAACGGTCATATTTGGTTTTGTACATAGATGGTAGGGTCATATCTTATAACTTTAATGATAAGATAGTTAAGAAGATTTAGGATTCGCATGCATAGTTTTGGTATATATGATGTATCTAAACAGAACATCTAATCCAACAGTCATTTTTTAAAATATTTATTTCATGTGCGGTTTATAAAACCGCATGTCAAATTAGGAGTAAAAACAATGCGTGAAGAAAACCCATCCTCAATAATAATAGAATTCAATCCCAAATCACCGCTAAACGAAATAAATAAATAAATAAATACCACTTAGGTTTACCGGTTAAACTTCTCATAATGTGAAATTCGTTCAACCCGGCAATGAAACCGCTAGTTTAATGGAACTGGCCAGTTAGTTAATTTTCAAAGAATGTTAAGAAATAGTAATAAAATCTCCCGTATTTCATTCAATTTTACGCCTTTCTCACCTCTTTAGATTCTCCTTCAACTCCGGTCTCGACCCTCGTAACAGTGTCTCAAAACTGATTTCTTCTTCCCTCATTTTCAACTATCAGGTATGTCTCTCTCTCTTCTCCTAGTCGGTATTGATGGTGTTCAGTTCCTTTTAAACTGTCAAGGATACCGTTTTCTGGATTTTTTTTACGAACCTTTTTTTTATATATAAGATTTTTTTATGAATTCAGTTTTAAAAATACTTAACATTCATTTCAGATCTACCACCACCACCATACCAATGGGATAATATTTTTAACATAATGGGGAAGACCAATTGTCAGAAGTATGGTGTCCCTTTCTATGGAGCTGCTTGGCTTCTACCCAAAATTAAACCTCAACACAAACAACAAGATGATAATGAAGTTTCTAGCGATGAATCACTGCCATCGATCGCCACCGAAAACTATCTGGTTCTTGCTGACGGTGGTGGTGAAAGTCGTAGTGGCATCCCCAATGCTGGACTTATGCGTTTATATTATGTTGAGCAATGCTTTTTCACCCACCTATATTGGAAATGTGATGAGCTTACTCACTCAAATACAATTGTCTATAGAGGAGGAGAAACTAGAACATACACTTTCACTTGTGTGTTCAACCTTATGCCAAATGCTTGGTTACATAGGGTATTTATAGGACTCTAAATGACTCACACATATCTAATGCATCACATGGCACATGAACCACATGAATACAATGTACATCTACTTAGATGAACATACTTATTACTCTCTACATGAATATTCCATACATAAATGGAAATCAATTATTTTGATTCTAGATACATGTGCATGAACCGAAGTAAAATATATTCTAGAAAGTTATGTTTAAACTTCCGGCAACCCATTTTACAAATCATATCATTTTCCACTCATCTTAGTTGGCATTCGACGGGTGGTTCACATTAATAACTGTAATCTTTTTATTCTTTTAAGATCATAGAAGACAATTGCTCCATGTGAGATGGGTGATTAAAGACGCGTGAAATAAGTGGTGAAGTAGCATTTTCCGTATTATGTAACCCTTTTTTTTTTTTTGCTGCCTTATTTTTTTAACTGATAAATTGGCATTAATGCAACTTGTGTTGGTGAATCCGATTGGAGAGGTGATGGAAAATTGCAACGGGTAGATACAGGACAGGAATTCAAGAGACCAGAATGCCTCTACTTAACATTTGGGGAAGCTGTAGCTTCACTTTCCTCCACAATTAAGGGTCAATCATCAAACATTGTTTGATGAAAGGCTGTAGGTAAAAGTTCAATTCCTCACGGCTGATTCAATATATATAAATTAAAGGTCTCATGCATTGTTTAACTTAGTAGTTTCAACATTAATAATCTATATTTATATAGAACCCGTTTATATATGCTTACTATGAGCTCTCTTTCAATTCATAGAATTTGGATATACATTAATTCTATGCATAGGAGAATTTTAGCCTCATTAATGGTGTTATAATATTTGGCTAACTTAAATTTCCATGGGAGAATTTCGGCCCCATTAATTGGTGTTGTAATTATAAAGGCCTTAGTTTTTTCTCTACATTTCACAGGATCAAAAAATTTCAAAGTACGTACATTAAACTCTCTAATTGTGCAAATATTGATTAACACAATGTCATTCAAATATGTGTGTGTGTATATATAATATTGATACGAGGTTCTCGTGTGTATAGTCGGCAACTAGGTCTTGAATTAAGCTAAATTTCCATGGGTTAATTCTAGTTTAGAGTAACAAAGTTTTAAGTGTGAAGTCATAAACCTTAATTTCTTAATAGAAAATTTATTCACTAGCTCTTTCTAGCACAAATTAAAACTAACCTTAATATTTTTCTATACATTCATCAATTAATTATTTTAAAAATGGGTTATTATAAAATTTTAAACACTCAATTATATATATGTTGGAATCATTCTTTTGCAATAACTTTAACCTTAACTTCCAAAACTAGTGTTTTTGGCCTCTTTACATATGTACAATGGGATTAATTAAAGTTATAGGGCCATCATGCATGATTTTATGAGTGATTTAAAGGGTATTTTATGTTTAAGAATGATCCCCACATACATATTTTATGCAATTCCCAAAACCTAGCTAGCTAATGCAATATCCCCAAAATCATATCGCACGTTTCCTGAATTTTCAAATTATATATATGGGTTAATTACATTTTACCCACCTGTGGTTTACCTCTAATTCGGTTTACCCACCCGTGGTTTGATTTGTAACACTTTACCCACCTGTGATTATCTCTGTTACAACTCCGTAACCCACCTCCACTACGGACGTTACTGTAATACGAAAACTTCAAAAAACATATCCGTTTACGGATCAAACACACTCACTATCAAGAACATACCAAGCAATCCAACATTCTCACTGCGAAACCTAGGGTTTTCATCGTGCAAGAGCATCGTGCAAGAGAGCCGAGTAGGAAGGAGACGCAGTGGTCAGTTTTTGAGCTGTCGCAAATAGGTAGATCATTCTAATGTTTTGAAACCTAGGGTTTTAAAATTCTTTTTCATCAACTGGCAATGGGTCTACTGGACCATAGGATTAGGCTTCCTTCATCAATGTGGGGCTCCATTGATTATTGATTTTCATGATTTTGCATTAATATTGATTATTGTTTTTCTGCTTTCCCTTTCCATGGGTTTGTCTCCCAAAAACATAACAAAAACTTTTAATAATATTGTCCGTTTCTGTGTTGTGCTTTGTGTGGACCACAGAAACAGACAATATTATTAAAGAGAAATTGGGTATGTATAATGTGGTCCTGTGGTCCACACAAAGCACATTATATTGACTTGAGATTATCAATAATCTATAATAGATTATACTTTTCCACATGCAAATGATAATATCATACTTTATTCTGTTGTATTTTATATGCAGATGGCTGACTTGAGATTCATTTTTGAGATTCATCATGGTGGCCAGTATGTGTGGAACCCAGATTTGGTATATTTAGGAGGTAGTACTTCGTTTATTGATAATGTTGACCCAGATAGACTTAGTTATTTTGAAATACAGGATATGTGTTGTAGTTTGGGGGCAAATAGTACATGTAGATTTCTTTATCTTATTCCTGGAGGTAATTTGGAGCAAGGGTTAAGGCATATAAATGAAGATGATGATGTACTTTATATGTGTGAGATTCATGTTGCATGGCCTACAGATAAGATAACACTATATGTTGATGATGGTGAGGAGCCAGTTGCAGTTGTTCAAGAAGTGGTAAATGCTGATGATGTTCAAGAGGTACCTCAAAATGGTGATGATGTGAATGATATGCATGAGGGAGGTAGTGTGGATGCTGAAGGGGGTGGTGGAGAAGATCTTGATTGGTTGGAGGAGGGGTTTGAGGGGCCGGAATTTGATGATGATGTATTTGGAAATGTGGATGATGGGCCATCTACACATGATGGAGTTAGTGGCAGTGCAACAGCCCCACATAGGCCCTCTGAGGGAGATAATGTCAATGCAGCCCCACATATGCCCTCTGAGGGAGATAATGTCAATGCAGCCCCACAAATGCCCTCTGAGGGAGATATTCCAGCTAACAATGACCCACCTCTTGAAGAGGGTGAATGGATTGACCCACCTCTTGAAGATGACTTGGAAAGTCTAGTAGATTCTGATGATGAGCAGGCAGCAACTGTTGGAAAAGAACCTGTGTTTAATGTCCAAACTGACATGAGAAAACCAGTGTTACAAAAAGGAATGAAGTTTCCAAACTCTAAGGTATTTAGGGAGGCATTAAGGGAATATGCTATAAAGAAGCCAGTAGATATTAAGTTCAAGCTGAATGAGAAGAAGAAGATATCAGTTTATTGCATAAATGAATGTGGAAGGAGGTGTTATGCATCTCAACTACCTGGGGAGTTGACATTCCAAATAAAAACATTCTATTCAGAGTCCACCTGCCCTAGATCCTTCAAACACAGCCAAGTGACTTCAAGTTATGTTGCAAAGAAGTTTATGCAGGAGTTTGATAAAAATCCTAATTGGAAAGTGGCTGGTGTTCAACATCATGTGAAGCAAGCACTTGCAGTAGACATAAGTCACAGTCAAGTGTATAGGGCAAAAAGGAAAGCTACTGACTTGATCACTGGGGATGAACAGCTGCAATATGGGAAGCTTAGGGATTATGCAGAGATGATAATATTGACTGATAAAGGAAGTAGAGTTATTTTGCAAACTGAAATGGAAGATGAAAATGCACAGCCCAAATTTAAGAGAATGTATATAAGGTATAATGCACAGAAAGTTGGTTTTTTGGCAGGCTGTAGACCAATCATTGGTTTAGATGGGTGCCACCTGAAAGGGAGATTTGGAGGGCAAATACTTGTTGCCACAGCTAGAGATGCAAATGATAACATTTTCCCAGTTGCATTTGCTGTTGTTGAGCAAGAGAACAAAGATTCATGGGTATGGTTTTTGCAGCAGTTTTCAGATGACATTGGGAATCCAGAACAACTTAATCTAGTCTTTATCACTAATAGACAAAAGGTATGAACTACAATTGTACTAACATATTTAACCCACATATTTAAAGTTTAATAATGCATGCCTCAGTTCATTTCAACATGTTTAACTAACATATTTACTTGATCTGTTTTGTCTCCAAATTAGGGCCTTATACCTGCACTTGAGATGTTGTTCCCAACTTGTGAGCATAGATATTGTGTGAAGCATATCTATGATAATTTTAAAGTGTATCATAAGGGCTTGGAGTTGAAGGATGCACTGTGGAGATGTGCTGGAGCCACAACAACCAGGGAGTTTGAGAGAAGAATGCGGGAACTGAAGGATTTGGATGCAAATGCATGGAAGTATCTTGCTGACATCAACCCTGCACAATGGTCTAAGTCTCATTTTAGTAGTAGAGCTTTGTGTGACTGTTTAGCTAATAACTTGAGTGAGTCTTTTAATGCCATGATCTTAGAAGCTAGGGATAAGCCAATTTTAGCAATGTTGGAGTGGATCAGAGTTAGGCTCATGACCAAACTATACAAAAAGCAGAAAGGTATAGCAAAATACACTGGAAAGATATGTCCTAATATTCAAGACAAATTAGAGAGGTTAAAACAAGAATCTATACCTTTTAGTGCTACTCCATCAGGCAGGTTTATGTATGAGGTTGATAATGTTCATGAGAGACATGTGGTTGACTTGGTTAGGAAAGCATGCAGTTGTAGGCTTTGGGATTTGACAGGACTTCCTTGTAAACATGGGATCGCTGCAATTGTTAAGAACCTGGAGAAAGTGGAGGACTATGTGCATCCTTGTTACTTGAAAGAGACATATGTTGAAACTTATAAAGAGATAATACAGCCAATGCCTGGCCAATCTGAGTGGGTTCAGACTAACCAACCTGCTCCTGTTGCTCCTCATGTCTATAAACCACATGGCAGACCACCAAAGCAACGAAAAAGAGATCCTGAAGAGCCAAGGAACCCCTATAGAGTTTCTAGGGTCAACAAGACAGTCAAGTGTGGGAAGTGCCAGAAAGAAGGCCATAATGCAAGAAGGTGCAAGGCAGGCATCACTGGTGAAACTCCATGGCAGAGAAGAGATAGACTTGCTAAATCAAAAGCTGTAAGTCTATCCATGCTTTGAACTATAGTAATTTCCTCATATATTTCATGTGTATGTAAATTGTACAACCTTATTTGTAGGCACAAGACAGTAGATCTACAACAACAAAGCAGACTGCAACACCTCAAACTGCATCTCAGCCACCAAGTACTAGATCTCAGCCTGCATACAGAGGTTTTGGTCAAACTGCATCTCAACCTGCACCAACCAATAGATCTGAGGCAGCAACTCAACCTCCAACTGCATCTAGGGCCAAATGGTTCTCTTCATCCTCACAACCAAGTGCATCTGCTGGTGGTGGTGCTGCTGCTGCTGCTAGGGGATTTACAGGCAGAAATTTTGGTGTATCAAGGCAAACAAAGTTTCAACCAGTTGGTGGAAAGGACAAGAAGGCTGCTGGCAAGGGCACAAAAAGCAGTAAATGAAGATGGAAGATGTTAAAGTTTCAACCACTTTTTTTGTTATAGTACCCACACTTAATGTAAATTGTTATAAATTGGTCAAGTGTCAAAAACAATATTGGCAATTTTGGTTGGCAATATATATCTGCATGTGACATAGAGTCACAATGGCTGTCTTCTTTTTTTTGGATAATTACAATGGCTGTTTTAACTTTGGGCATTTTATGACAGTTTTCAGGATTTTATTAATGTTAATGTGCATTTTTTGTGGATTTGCTTGTCTTTGCTTTTGGTGGAGTTGTTTGTCTTGTGCTTTTGGTGGATTTATGGGCAGGAAGTAAAAACATTAAATAAAAACACATAAATAAACTACATAACATTTGCACAAAAACAACACTTTATATTTCAAGAGATGGATACAATAATCAAGAAGCCCCAAGCATCATGGCAGATTAAGGGTCCTCACCCTTACATTGTTGTTCATTGAGGCAAAACACAACAACAACATTACAAAAATGAAAAATAACCATGACACAACTAGTGCCAGCTTGTACAATCTTTCACTCTCTCTAATCCTCTTCAGTTCCTCCCTAGCTTCTACATAAAGCTCATGAGCTTCTCTTTCCCTCTGGTTAGATCTTTCTTCCATTTCCTTACTTCTCATTTCTCTCTGATTTGCAAGCTGCAGTTCATTCTCAAGCATACATATCCTTTCACGGACAAGTGGGGCAGTTTCACTCCAACAAGTTTCGTTATCCACCCACTGAAAGAAGCCACATTTGGGACCAACCTGATCATTACAATTACAACAGTTAATTTCACAGTTCACAATTAATCACAACTAATAATTTCATTCAATTCAAATGAAATACACCAATGAAATTGTTTCTTACATTAAATTGACTACAACCGATGAATCTTCTTCCATAGCTACCAGATTTTCGACTTGTTCGTATGGCACAATTCTCATGGGTACATAAATGGCCATCTAAGGCACGGTAGAAACCACTAGTTGCAGTCCCATTGCCAGTTGATGAAGACATAGCAAGCAAAAACCCAGTTGATGAAAAAGAATTTTAAAACCCTAGGTTTCAAAACATTAGAATGATCTACCTATTCGCGACAGCTCAAGAACTGACCACTGTGTCTCCTTCCTCCTCGGCTCTCTTGCACGATGCTCTTGCACGATGAAAACCCTAGGTTTCGTAGTTCTGGATTCTCAAGCACATTGCATAGACTTGCTTCGTTCGGTGAGAATGTTGGATTGCTTGGTATGTTCTTGATAGTGAGTGTGTTTGATCCGTAAACGGATATGTTTTTTGAAGTTTTCGTGTTACAGTAACGTCCGTAGTGGAAGTGGGTTACGGAGTTGTAACGGAGATAATCATAGGTGGGTAAAGTGTTACAAATCAAACCACGGGTGGGTAAACCGAATTAGAGGTAAACCACAGATGGGTAAAATGTAATTAACCCTATATATATATATATATATATATAGAGAGAGAGAGAGAGGTTTTCTCTTATGAGGATCACCTTACTTTAAGCTAAAGTAAGCATCTAACAATAGAGCCGCCTGTGATGAAATTTTGGAAAACTGACCGTTGGTTTAGATACCCCTATAATGTATGTCATGCCTGCCAAAAATCACAGTGATCCAACGGTTAGTTTATGAGAAAACTGACTGTGAAAAACTATGATTTTTTTGTTCTTTAAAATGTTATCATTTTTTGGCAGTCAGTTTTCTCATAAACTAACCGTTGGATCACTGTGATTTTTGGCAGGCATGACATACATTATAGGGGTATCTAATCCAACGGTCAGTTTTCCAAAATTTCATCACAGGCGGCTCTACTGTTAGATGCTTACTTTAGCTTAAAGTAAGGTGATCCTCATAAAAGAATTTCTGTATATATATATATATATAGTTAGTTTCTTAAATGAACGTTCGTTTAATGTGCGGACGTGTTGCAAATGCCGTTGGATAGTTTTCATTTAAATCGGATGGATGGGCTTCAATAAAGACCAAACCCGGTTCATGAGGTGATTTTGAAAGTAGATAGATGGTATGAAAGTTGAACCAAATGGAGAAAAAGCCATTAGATGCACGAACTGAGCGCACTCAACCATTCTCGCCTCACGAATCTGACAGCCATCCATTGGAGCTCGATTGAAGCTTTTCAAGAGAATGTGAACAAGTGCAGCCATTTGACCCATAAAAGTTATGGCTTTTTTGAATCTTCACCTCACGAAGCCACATCACGAAGCTCAGCCACGATTTCGTGCAGCCATCCATTGATGCTCACAAAAATGTGAACCATGAAGCTCCATCGAAGCTCCATTCTCACCTCTGAAGTTCGTGTAGCCATTCAACCCATAAAAGTTAGGTATTTTTTGACCCCTCACCTCACGAAGCTCAACCATTCAACACCATTGAATCCTCACCTCACGAAGCTCCATTCTCCTTCTTTGAATCGATTCCTCACTAAGCTATAAACTGGTAAATTATGGCTTTTATCGTACTGCATATTGTTCGTGGAATAGAGGAATAACGGTCGTATTTGGTGTTGTACATAGAGGGTAGGGTCATATCTTATAACTTTAATGATAAGATAGTTAAGAAGATTTAGGGTTCGCATGCATAGTTTTGGTATATATGATGTATCTATACAGAACATCTAATCCAACAGTCATTTTTTGAAATATTTATTTCATGGAACCGCATGTCAAATTAGGAGTAAAAACTATGCGTGAAGAAAACCCATCCTCAATAATAATAGAATTCAATCCCAAATCACCGCTAAACGAAATAAATAAATAAATAAATACCACTTAGGTTTATCGGTTAAACTTCTCATAATGTGAAATTCGTTCAACCCAGCAATGAAACCGCTAGTTTAATGGAACCGGCCGGTTAGTTAATTTTCAAAGCATGTTAAGAAAGAGTAATAAAATCTCCTGTATTTCATTCGATTTTACGCCTTTCTCATGTCTCCAGATTCTCCCTTAACCCCGGTCTCGACCCTCGTAACAGTGTCTCGGAATTGATTTCTTCTTCCCTCTTCTTCAACTATCAGGTATGTCTCTCTCTCTCTTCTCCCAGTCGGTATTGACGGTGCTCAGTTCCTTCTAAACTGTCAAGGATACCGTTTTCTGGATTTCCTTTACGAATCTTTTTTTTTTATATGGGATTTTTTTATGAATTCAAATATGTATGTGTGTGTGTGTGTATATATATAATATTGATATGAGGATTCTCGTGTGTATAGTCGGTAACTAGGTCTTGAATTAAGCTAAATTTCCATGGGTTAATTCTATTTTAGTGTAGCAAAGTTTTAAGTGGGAAGTCATAAACCTTAATTTCTCAGTAGAAAATTTATTCACTAGCTCTTTCTAGCACAAATTAAAACTATTTTTCTATACTTTCATCAATTAATTCTTTTAAAAATGGGCTATTATAAAATTTTAAACACTCAATTATATATGTTGGAATCATTCTTTGCAATAACTTTAACCTTAACTTCCAAAACTAGCATTTTTGGCTTCTTTTCATATGTACAAGTGGTACAACAGTAGTAATTAAAGTTAGAGGGCCATCATGCATGATTTTATGAGTGATTTAAAGGGTATTTTATGTTTAAGAATGATCCCCAAAGACATATTTTATGCAATTCCCAAAACCTAGCTAGCCAATGCAATATCCCCATAATCATATGGCACGTTTCCTAAATTTTCAAATCATCAATATATATATATATATATTATAGTAAAAACTTTCGAAAAGATCCCACATCCCACATGTTCAGTTTTGGCAATAATTGAGGATTTGCTCCTTTTCTTTCCCTTCTTTTTTTCTTCTCTTATGTAATTATAGTGGTTAACTACTTAAGTTAGGGTTATATACAAAAACATTTGTTTATATTCTTTTAAAGTTTTCCTAGTTTGCTAACATAACCCCAAAGACATAAAACTATGAGATGATCCTAAAATTTTGGATTAGGCCACTTTTCTCATCAACAATTGGTCTTTAAGCATTTTAACTAAGACAAATTATGATTAAGCCCCATATATATATATATATATATATCTTAATTTAAGATTAACAATCTTCTAATGATATTAATTGAAATTTAAAAATAATCAAAGTCATGAATATGAGGTGGTACAACCACCGTGATGCTATTATCGATATCATTACCTACATTATTACCATGATATTCCGACACTACTACCACCACTAGGATGCAAATCATCAATGTTATCAAACCCAGACCGGACCGGCCGGTTCAACCGATTGAACCGAGAACCGGTCCCCTCTCCGGTTTGTTTAACCCATAAAAATCCATTTAAAAAAAAAAAAAAACCGTTCAACCCAGTCAACCCTGCGGTTGAAAAGGTTAACCCGGTTAAAAAACCGATCAATCCGTTTATTTATTTATTTTTAAGGTGCTAAAATGACTAAAATAGTTCCAATATTTTTAAAATCTCTTAAAGTCAAGAAGGCTAAAAAGGCAAATTAGTCTAAAAAAATCTCAAATAACAAAAAGAAACCCAAGCACCTAATTTAATAATACGATATTCTTATCTTGCATTTTAAAAAATATATATAATAAATATTGATCAATAGTAATTATCAATTTTCAATTTCGATGACTGCACATAAATTCAAATATATGAATTGATTGTACAAACATTTAAAAAAAAAATTATATTTTGAATCATTTACAGTTTTTATTCTAATAAATAAATAATATATTTATGATGTCACAGTTCAACCAGTTGACCCGACGATTGAACCGGTTGACCCTTAATCCGGTAACTTTTCCGGTTCGATGAATGGTCCGGGTTTTAAAACAGTGCAAATCATATATATAATCAGAAACAACCAAGTCAGCATATGCTTATATAAGCTTATGTAAGCATGAAGTCCATTAATAATTGTAGAATTAATAAATATTTTGAAAAATTAACCATTGGATTAAATACTATACTTATGCATGTCAGGTCTACCAAAAATCACAATGATCCAATAGTTAGCTTCTTAAAAATGTCACTGAAAAAATTATGACAGTTTTCAGTGGTCATAGTTTTTCATAGTTATATATTTAAAATTCTGACATTGGATCACCATGAATTTGGCATGCAAGATATCCATAAGTACAATATCTAATCCAACAGTATATGCTAACATGAGTTATGTAAGCATGAAGCCCATATATAACAATAGTCAGCTTTTTAGAAATGTCACTGAAAAAATTATGACAGTTTTCAGTGGTCATAGTTTTTCATAGTTATATCTTTAAAATTTTGACATTGGATCACCATGAATTTAGCATGCAAGACATCCATAAGTACAATATCTAATCCAATAATTTTTCAAAATATGCATCCTACAATTATCTATGAGCTTCATACTTACATAACTCATGTTAGCATATGTTGACTAGACCGGGACTGTAAATATAATTATATAGTTGCAAAAAGAGTAAGAATTGACTCCTCTAACCACCAACAAAACTTTTGCTAATTTTTTTGTAAAGTAAAAATGTAGAATTTCAATATATTCTTTATTCATTGTACCATTCAAATATTAAAATCATAAGTCTAACTTAATTATGATTTTAATAGAATTAGAATCATAATTAAAATTATGTATTTTAATTACCAAAATCTAACCCTAAGTAAGTCAATTCATTTGCCCTCTATTATTAGTAGGTTTTTTGCCACCGTTAAGGACTTAAAATTAGTGTCATAATAATTTGTGCTATGTTCGGGTTTTTTTTTTTTTTTTTTTTTTTTTTTTTGCAATTGTCAAGGAGGGGGTTATGTTGGGTCAATGATTTCGATAGAAGTTCACAAGAAGCTTCATTTGTTTATTACTTCCTGCGTATATTCTTCAAGTTCTGAATGCTATTAGGTGTTTCAAAAGTTGGACAGTAAATGTTTTAACCATTCTTTAATTTATTTATTTTTTCTTTCTTTTTTTTTTCGGTTACAATGGAGGGAATTCGACCCCTTAACCTATTTTAATTCTAACCCTTTCACCCCTTACATTATCACCACTAGATTAGCCCTAGTGGCTCATTAGTTTATTTTCTCACACTTAAGGTGGATAGACAAGCAGGATGATTCCACTGTAAAATGAAATTGTGAGGTTAGACGGACAAGAATGTTACAAGATTCTTATCTCACTACAGATAAATACTCACTTAATGATTCAAGTCTTTTGGATTGAAAATCTAATCCGTACCAACAATTTTTTTCCTTTAATAAAAGAGACATGTTTCCTTGACACATAGTTTTTACTTTTAATTTGACATGCAGTTTGCAAAATCCAACGTAGGATAAGTACTTTGAGAAACCAATAATTGAATTAGATACCCTGCTTATATACATTACATATGTTAAAAATACATTAGAAAATCAACTGTGACAATTTCATACAGTTTTACAGTTTATTTTAAAACTATGATATTTATAAAAATAAAAAAATAGTCGTCATATTAATGTGATTTTTAGTATATATGATGTATTTAAACAGAATATATAATCCAACAGTCATTTTTAAAAATATATATTCCATGTGTGGTTTATAAAACCGTGTGTCAAATTAAAAGTAAAAATTATGTATCAAGAAAACTCAACCTCAGTGACAATGGAATTCAATTCCAAATCACTGCTAAACAAATAAAAATAACAATAAATAAATAAATACCACTTAGGTTTACCAATAAAACTTCTCATACTGTGAAATTCATTCAACCTGACAATGAAACCACAAGTTTAACGGAACAGCCGGTTAGTTAATTTTCAAAGAATGTTAAGAAAGACTGAGAGTAATAAAATCTCCCGTATTTCATTCGGTCTTAGACCATCTCCTATCATTAACTCAAACTCTTACTTAAATTGAGTCAGGATTTGAGTAAAAAGCTTTTTTAAATGGAAGCTCTCCAATCATTTACTCAAATTTTTACTCAAATCTTTTTGATAATTATATTTTACTCCGTGCAACTTTATTTTATTACCTTCCCCCAAAATTACTTACCACTACACAAGGCTCTTTCTTTTTTGGGTTCTATACCAATAGGCCCTTGGTACAAGAGTGCTATACCAATAAGCCCCTGCCTTTTTTGATGATACTTGTATCTGTGAAAGTTGATTAAAATGGACAAAAATACCCTTTCATTAACAGGATATTATCCAATATTATCCACTATTATTAGAAAATCAACTTAACAGAATATTATCCAATATTATCTCCATGAATCAAGGAATATTTCAAATATTGAAATTCATTTACAAAGGAAAGTCCATCCCAATCAACTTCCCTAAAATCAAGGGATTATATCAAGATAAAATTAAGGGATATCATCATCATCATCATCTATAAAAAGAGGGCCAAAAGAAGATAAATTTCTGAGTCATGCCTCATTGTGGGCGTGACTCTTGATATAAAAGACTATTGAGTAGAAATTGACACATTGTGGGTGTGATTTTTAAGTTTGAAAATTACACAGAGTCATGACTCATTGTGGGCGTCCTTATTAATATTGGACCATTGCACAGAGTCGTAACTCTGTGTGGGCGTGTTTTTAAATCTTGGATCATCAGATAGAGTCATGACTCTGTGTGAGCGAGACACCTTGATTGTCCGACACAGCATGAGGAAATGAAGATAGTAAAAAATGTGCAACATTGCATAAACTCATTCTTCCAAAAGGAACTTTATACATATGATTCCCATGATTTTATCCATGTTTCTAAAATTAAATTGAACCAAATATGATATAAAAAAGTAATTTACAGAGATACTAGTATCTCTGTAAAAAAGCATTCTTTCATACACAAATGAAACAATAAATATGCATATAAATCATGTGAAAACTAAAATAAAACTAACATTTTTTGAATAACAAACCACAGACTTTAAAATACCTTGAATCAACGAAAATATCAGTGAAATGAAGGTTATGCTGAGGAAGGTTACAGAACTATTGAATAACAAATCACAGACTTTAACCTTTTTTTAACTGGAAGTGAAGGTTATGCTGGGCAAATAGCCATGAACATGGGAGGTGGGGCTGTGCTGGGGAAATGGCCTGACCACGTGAGGAGAGTCTGTGGATATTATCGGATGTTGGGGCTGTTATTGAAGCAACAAAAATAGAAGTGCTTTAATTGGAAGTGAAGGTTATGAAGGCCAAATAGCCATGAACATGGGAGGTGGGACTGTGCTGGGGAAATGGCCTGACCACGTGAGGAGAATGAAAGGTCTCCAAATCTCATATAACAATTCAAATTCAAAAATAAACCTATTTCATACTTACCTAATCCATAGGAGATATTATTCAAATATTAAATTATCTATTCACAATAAATCATGAAATAAAATCTTAACTAAAATTAAGCTTAAAATAAGGAAAGGATATTATAGTCAATCTATACTTAATAGTTGACTTCTAATATGACCTGAAGGGGCCTATCAGTATAAAATCACATATTTTGGACTTATTGATAAAAAAGACTATAATTAGGGGCCTATTGATCATTTTCCTTTTTTTTGTTTTGTTTTTTTTTTTGATAATTAACTACACAAGCCTCTTCGAAGACCTAGAAACCATTTCTGCAAAACCACTTCCCAGATCTGCAAGGAGAGAGAGAGAGTCGTCACTGCCAAAACCTCTTCGCAGATCTGCAGGGACTGGTTCGATCTGCAAGGAGAGAGAGAGAGAGAGAGTCGTCACTGTCAAAACCTCTTCGCAGATCTGCAGGGACTGGTTCTCCGGGGAGAGAGGGACTGGTTCTCCGGGAAGAGAGGGACTGGTTCGCCGGGAAGAGAAGGACTGGGCCGGGAAGAGAAGGACTGGTTCGCCGGGAAGCACAGGGACGACGATGGCAGGGAAGAAGGAAGGTACCTTCCAATGGTCATATTTTTCTAACTCAAAATTTTGAGTTTGAACTCAGTATAGGTTTAAGTTTGAGTAAAACTCAATTTGAGTTTGAGTTTGAGTCAGGATTGGAGAAGGTTTTTTGGAACTGATTTTGAGTTTGAATCAGTGTCTAGGAACTGATTTCTTCTTCCCTCTTCTTCAACTACCAGGTATGTCTCTCTCTTTCTCTTCTCCCAGTCGGTATTGACGGTGCTCAGTTCCTTCTAAACTGTCAAGGATACCGATTTCGGGATTTCCTTTACAATTCTTTTTTTTTTATTGGAATTTTTTATGAACTCAGTTTTGAAAACACTTGACATTCATTTCAGATCTACCACCACCACCATACCACCGGGCTAAGATTTTTAACACAATGGGGAAGACGAAGACTCCAGACCCTCCCAATTGTCAGAAGTATGGTGTCCCTTTCTATGGAGCTGCTTGGCTTCCACCCAAAATTAAACCTCATCACAAACAACAAGGTGATGATGAAGTTTCTAGCGATGAATCACTGCGGTCGATCGCCACTGAAAACTATCTGGTTTTTGCCGGCGGTGGTGGTGAAGGTCGTAGTGGCATCCCCAATGCTGTCCTTCTTGCCCATTTCGATTTTTCCTCTAATTCCCTCTCCGATCAGCCTGTAAGTGAACCCTCTCTATATATGCATATCTCCGATCAGCCTGTAAGTGAACCCTCTCTATATATGCATATGTACGTTATTTGTATGCTTTGATCTCGGCTTGTGAATTGAATTTGATGCAATGAATGAAAGAGTTTGATTATATTGTTGGATTTATAGCTTGATTTACTCTACTTGGAATCTTATGTCTTTTGTTTTTTATTGGTTCCCCAAAGAACCAAAAACTCATCTCTACTAGGCGAATTAGTTGTATTTTTTTTTTCCAGCAACTTTCGTTAAATAAAAAAGGAAAGAGGACAAGCTGTCCTACTTACAAAGGGGAACAAAAATAAAAGAAAAAAGAGAAGAAAACAACTCACATTTCACAAATTAAAACCCAATTACCCCTAATAATAAACAAAGGCACACCCTTAATATTCAAAATTTCTATACTTATTCTTCTCTTTTTTTTTTTTTTCTTTTTCTTTTGTGAATTATGTTTAGATTAGATTTTGAATTTTGCTTTGTGATATCAAATTATTTATGCATGTTGGATGCATCTTATAGAAATCCCTAAATTTTGTTTCACATCTTCATGTTCCGATTAATAAGCATTGGCTCACAAAGAGCTCATGCTTAATTTGAACTATTGTGGAAAGACAAAATCTTTTCTTGCTAGTGCAATTGTATTGAACACTGACCCCATCTTCTGTTGCAACAAGATTTTTATTTTTATTTTTCAAATTTTTGGGTATCACTTGTACTTGGTCTAATAATCAAACTCGCCCTTCAACCTGGATGTGAGCTGGTGATAAATCCCTGTCTGATCTTTTGGCATTGATTAAGGAACTGTTTGGAAGTCCCATGAAAGTTGAAACGCTCTGTATGTGTTCATTAGTAATATTCTTTACAAAACCATTATTTATTTTAGTGGGAACATAATAGGAAATGGCAGTCATCATCCCACAAATGGGACATTGAAATGGTGTCAGTGTTTTCAAATTTCAACCCTTAACTGATCCTTTACCATCAGTTGTGATGGCTCCCCCTTTAATTACCCCATTGAGATGATGGAGCCTTCAAATGCTGTGTAAAATATGATGGAGGCATTGCATTTTCAATTTTCATGAAAACATCCAAAGGCGGCACCCTAAATAATCCATTACATTGACATTGTTAATATAGTCTGTCATGGGGCTGTTAGATATTCCTCTCAAGTACGTAAGCTGTGACATGACCTTAGGTTTATGGTGCCATCATGCAGATATAGGTATTCTTATGGTTTTGCAAATTAATATGTTTATATATAGTATTATTCTTTCTTGTCATGTGGTTCTGCTTTAAAGTTTATATACTTTGATAGTTTCAGTCGCTTTTTCAGGATCACATTGGTTATGCTCTTATTATCTTTATTCCAGGTGGCTAAGCTTGGAACTGATGCTGATTTGCCTTATAGAATGGCTGTTCATCCTGGAGGAGAAGGCCTTATTTGTTCTTTGCCAAAAAGTTGCAGGTATTTTTTCTTTATGTCCTTCACACTCGAATGAGGAACGCAGTTATCAAATAAAAGATTATACTGAAAACTCACTTATAAGTTAAAGGCTGTATTTTGGAGATAAGTTAACGCAACTATGTTTATATTTTACCTGGAACTTTGGACATTAAATACTTTGTAGGAATTCTGACATATTCCTGTTACACTTTACTATGTAGGACCCTTGGTTCATTAAGTCTAGAATATTTTTTGTTTTTAAACCAGTCACTGTTGCTTGAATTCTTGCAACAAAAGTGCTATCAATTTTTAGGTTGATACAGTAGTTATAGTATAAATGTTTTCACCTTATTAAAGTTCTTTCTAATTTTAATTAAGGTTTTCAGTTTTTAGGTTGATGTTTTGTTTTTCTCCCCTTCCTTTTTCCTCATTTCAGAGAAGTAGGAAGGAATTAAACTCAAGATAAGAACATAAAGTAAGAGAATAGAAAAAGTTTACCGGTTCAATGCTCCTCCCCTCTTCATCTGTATCCTTTTTCTTAGAAGTTTAAGTCTGTTGATCCATAGAACAATATTAGCCCTTCTTTTGAAACACTCTCTCTCTCTCGATTCTTTTCTTTTATTTTTAAAATCATACAAGGGTTTCTTTGGCAAAAAGGAAAATCTAAAGTTGTTTCTACCATTTAGCTTAGACGTTAACAATGTATGTTATTCACTAGACTTTATCTTTTTGTTAATAAAGTCCTCCTAATTTTCTGTTGCATTATCCTTTTGATAGTTATTTCAACAAAATGGTTGAAGTTACAATTTATTCTTCAAGCATGTTATATTTGGGTTATAAATGATAACTTTTGAATCAAGAAGATAAACTAAATAGCGACTTAGTGACCTAGGCCCATCACTTGTTTTGTTAAAGGTGGGCTAGGCCCTTCATCTAAGATGGTATAGGACTATAGGTGTTAAACCAAGATTGGTATTTGGTACTTTTGTTCTCATTGCTTCCACTAAATGCCTGTTTTGTGGCCTATATGATATGAAACAAAAGAAAATTTTGTAGAATCCTAAGGAATCAACCATAGGAATGATTTATTTTTTTAATCTTTTATCAAGTAAATATATTCACGTATATGAAAAAATAGGGTGAAAAAGAGAGACCCCTTTACACGTGGGGTATACAAAAGAGCTTAAAAGACAAAATCATAACAACAATGAATCCAAAAAATGGTGGAAATACTCATGATCTTCTAAAACTACTGACTCCTTTCCACACAAAATATTTTCTAGCACACAAAACAACAATTGCCCCGTGATGAGTTGCCGCTGTGAGGATAGAGAGGGAGAGATGAGATGCGTCGGTAGGGGAGAGAATGGAGAGATGCTGCCGTGAAGAGACAGAGGGAGAGATATTATGAGTTGCCGCCAGCGAGAGGTGTCGGTGGCTGGCGAGGGTTGCTGGCATTGACGGAGCTCTGGCGGGGGTTGAAGGGGTGGAAGGAGAAAGCGTTTGGGGGGAGATGGAGAGACTGTTCATGAGAGAGAGAGAGAGAGAGAGAGAGAGAAATTAATGATCCAACTTTTTGTTTATTCTCAGACGGGTTAGTGAACGTTGGATCTGCTTTGATCCTACGATGCGTAAGAAAGGTGGGTGTATTTCAGAGGTAAGCTGAACCCGCCCTACCACAACAACAATAGGAGTGCTTTAGGAAGTAGTACTCAGGTGTCAACACAGGGTAAATTGTACTACCAGCCTGAAATAATTTCAGACGAGAAGGGATGGCAATGACAACATACCCTTAGGTTTCCATCCTTCATGCATTGTGTAACCTAGTGAATCTTTAGTATTATTGTTACCTTTAGTAACCAAATGTTTCAATTTGAACCTTTGTTATCAATTGAGGGTAATTAATTATATCAATCTTTTACTTGTGTAGATGGTACGAATGGGAAGAAGTAAAGAGCGCTGAAGTCCATAATCTGGGCCTAAAATTGTCTAAAAAAGTGCTGACCCAGTTGGAAGATGTTGGACAGCAATTAGCATTGAGATTTAACAATGACGGTTCTGTACTTGCTGTTGGTGGCGAGGTAGAGATAATCCTTTATCTTTCTCTGTTAAATTTAAATGCATTTTATTGCATTAAGGGACGTCACACAACATGATAAAGAAGCACTAGGCAATATTTATCTATTCATGTTTGCTTTCCATATGAATAATTTTTCTATACGCTTTTATGTTCATTTAATGCATATGTTAGATGAAACTGGGGTGAAAGATGCAGGTTTTTTTTCATCATGGCGACTCTTTGTCGTCATGTTTGGTTTTCATAAGAGCAAAGTTGCTTTAATAACCTAAGTTGGATTTCTACATCTGTTTAATTTTTTTTTTCCTAGCTTGTTGTGACGGATTGTTTCAAATTGTAGGCTGGGCTATTTGTATTTGCATCATGCATGAAGATTTAAAAAAAAAACACTATAATTTGGGCCCTGCTTGAACTAAGTTGTGCAAACAGATTCAGATTATAATTTATAATGTGAGCCTCACTTGATTTAGAGTTTTCAACAACATTAGTTTAGCTTCTCTCTTATCTTAACTGGGCTTATGAATCCTTACCTGCATCTTTAAATTTGCATAAAATGTTGCATATATGTGATTACATTTTTAGAAAATTGTGTTATTTATCTGCTCTTTATGTTCACAGTGTCACTTTTTTCAATATTTTCCTCTTTTCTTTTTCTTGTTAGGTAGGAGGGAAAGTAGTGGATTAAGGCAGGTTTTTTTTTTTTTTTTTTGGCGGGGGGGGGGGGGGGTTTGGGTTGAGTTGGGTTCCTTCTAGAATTTGAGCAGGATTTAATTGTTTGTCAAACAAGTGTTGAATTTAATACTTAAGGGTTGAAAGCATCTTCAAAGTGCTTGTATATATTTATAAATAAGTATTTATAGCAGAGGGAATTTTTATAGCAATAATTAAATAATAAACTATAGAAGCAGAAAACAACAATTGCAATTGTCCAGACTGGTGGTTGGTTCATTAAGATAAACTTCAAGGAGTTGTGGTTTCTAGTCTTAGTATCCTCAATTGTCTGAAAATTTTAAATATTATTCAACTCCGCCTCTGCATGAGGAGTAAGTGATCAATTATTAGTATAGCAATTGTGATCGTATAAATGTGGAAGGATCGTTCTAGCTCTCACCAACGATAGATCATGAATTAATGGTGAATTTGCTTTAAATGCTGCAATCCACAAACTAAGAGAAAATCCATCACCTAATATGCATGAATTAGGTTACCAAGAACAACATGGATGAATTGGAGAAATGCTTCCAGAGTGTAGTGTGATTGTCAGATACCTATCAAGCTAAAAAATATTTACAAGGCAACTACAGTCTACCGATGCTTTACAGTGCTTAATCCTATCACAAATCAAAATTAACAAACAACATGTTTAGAATGAAGTCTAGCTAAATGAGGATGTTAAGATGGATGAGTAATACAAGAGAAGATAGGATAAGAATGAATTCATTTGTAAGAAGTTAGGAGGTGGCACCAATTAAAGAGATATGACAATAAAAAGTCATCTAAGACAGTTTGGTCACATGCAATAAAGGCCAATGCATGCACCAATAACGGGGACTACTTTTATTAAAGTTGAAGGTGCCACTAGGACAAGAGGAAGGCCGAAAAGAAAGTGAGCTAAGACTCTGAGTAAAAGATACGATTGCCTCTGATTTAAAGAGGGTTATAGCTCTTGATAGGGATGAATTGCAAAAAAGGATTCTTTTTCTATCCCAAAATAGCTAAGATCTAATGCTTTGTTTCTGTTTTTGTGTTGTGGGGTGATTGTTTAAAGAAGCACCTTAATATATTGGTGTTTGCAAGAAACTTTTAAAGTTGAGCTTTTTAATATTAAAGTGAATAAACCTTTATTACATAAATGTAACAACTTTTTGTCAAAGGTTCGTCAATTTTGAAACTCAGTGGAATATGAAAGACTGAACTAAAAATGGGATAAATTATTTTTTTATTTTTTAGGGTTTGTGTTTTTTGAGTTGGCCAGCAGTTCTTTAGGTTATTGTACCAATTCCTTAAAGTAGGATATTGTTTAATAACAGAGGTGGAAGGGCCTTGGACCTGTGGGTTTGGTGTGGTCCAAAACTAATAAATATTTTAAACAAATTTTTCTCAAAATTACTTCTTTCATTTGTTTTTTTCCCTTTTTTGGTGAGAACACAAAAAGTCCCTAGACTAACCAAAAAATGCAGGCAAGTTTGGCTAATGGGATCAATACTGTGTTGGTTTTCTTTGTTAAAGATGAACACTCTCCAGAGGATGATTTTATTATATGGTTTACTGGTGGTAGATTATGCTCTATCTCCCAGAGGCATATTTAAAATCTTCACCTCATTAAGTATTTCCCTTGTTGCTGCTCCAAGATCCCCTAGGATGGATGGTTAGCCCACTACTGGATTGAAGGTGCCAAATATGCCACAGCTGGATCTGTTTTTGTTTCCCCACTTCTTGCATTCTACCTTTTTGTGCTTCATCTGTTTGTTTTAGACTATGATGTTGAAACATTGAAGCAAAATGTCTCAATTTATGCAGAATAATATGTTATATGAAACTCCCATTTTGGTGCAGAACAGGAGGGCAATTTAAGGGTCTTCAAGTGGCCTAGCATGGGAATTATTCTTGATGAGGCTCAAGCTCATGCAGCTGTGAAGGATTTAGATTTCAGGTTCACTATAGTAGCAGAATAGAATTATTATTTCTGAACCTGCCAGCTCCAAAGGAAAAGAAAAAGGGTTATCTGCTACTTAATTTGCTATGTATTAATGCTGATTGTATTGCTTGGTTATGCTTGCAGTCCAGATGGGAAATTTCTTGTCTCCTTGGGAAGTGGTGGCCCTTGTAGGGTATGGGATGTCAAATCATCTGCGGTTGTAGCTTCTTTACCAAAGGAAAATGTGAGCAGTTATTGTTATTATCATATGAAGGGTACTTCTTTGTAGGCATGTGTTGGTGCTTCCCATCCAGGAAACTCTTTGTAGTGAATAGCTTGGTTGGATCGTTGTGACATGCAGTGCCATTATATTTTCAACCATATGCTTTTTGAACTTCCACAAGAACAAAGTGGATGAGATTATAACCACCATCTAACTGTTCCATTGACTCAATTACCTGCCTTCTGATCATGACTAAGAACACTGGCTTTATATAGAAAAAACAAAACTAGTAATCTTTTTTAGAATCCTCTAGCTCTTCCTGCCTTTTAATTTTCTTCTTTTCTATCACTTGGGTTTTGAACTAATTGTTTTGTTTCTCATGTTCAGGATGAGGTTTTTGGCTTCTGCAGATTTTCTCAGATGAGCGATAAGAGTCAGGTTTTATATACCACTGTGATGCGAGGTAAATAGTCAGTATTGGATGCCTTCCTCTTCTTTTTTTCTGGAGAAGTGCATCCTCACATTACTGTTTTATGAGCTTACCATTGTGTTCATTGTTATACATAGCTCAAGGTGGAAGTATTGTGACATGGAATTCCACTTCCTGGAAGAGGATGGGCTCAAAGCAAATAGTCCGCGATGCGATTTCTGCCTTCAATGTTTCGGCTGATGGAAAGCTTCTTGCAATGTAAAAACAATTTTCACTTGTTAGTTTCAACTTTCAAGTACTTAAGAGACATGAATTCTTACTTACTTGTGAAGGGACCATAAATTTTGGTACTTAGGAAAGGGGATTGAGTCCACTTTCATGACTGAACTACCCATCTAAGAATTCCCCAAGGTAGAGAATCTACAAGATGGAAACCTGATCTGTCTCTCTGGAACATTAGAAAAGACCCTGGTCAGCCTTCAAGGGAAAAAGCATGTAGATCAATTACGTACTATCATACAGTCCTTTCTTTGGATATATCCTGGAAAGCAACCACTAAATGATGATCTCTGAGCCACTTGGCTTATCACATGGAGGTTTGGGAACGACAGGAACTCCAGTCTTTGCAAGAATTCCCAAAATTCCAATTAGTGATAATTACCACCTCTTTGCCATCTCAAAATGGTACACTATTTTGCTTTCAGGAGGTTCTGTCTTTTGTAATAAGGGTTTCTATTTGAGAAATGGGAAATTTAACCAACTTTTTGTTACAAGACTTCTTCAATCACTTAAAACTCCAACTTCTACTAAGCGCTTACACTAATGTTTCCTTTTAATTAATTGACATGCAGTGGGACCGTTCAAGGAGACATTCTGATTGTAAATTCTACCAGTATGCGGAAGCAGATGATGGTTAAAAAAGCACATCTTGGCCTTGTAACAGCATTGATGTTCTCCCAAGATTCAAGGTTGCAATCAAACATATCACATTATATCACCATTTTAAATAACACTCTGATGCAGTATGTCAGCTTGAAGAATTATCATTGATAGTGACGTCTTGGGCTTTTGAATACAGGGCCTTGGTCTCGGCGTCCTTGGATTCAAGTGCAAGGGTGACATTAATTAAGGAGAAGACGGCAAATGGTATGTGCCTTGTGTTTTTCTGATTTGATTATACAAATGAAAATATCCTGCAATTGAAAATAAGAAAGCAAATATTCTGCCCCTGTTGGATTGGCAACAGTCTGCCCATCTGCCCACCCTGTACAAATGTACAACCTAGTGAACTTGCCATGGGCTATAATTTGAGGTCCATCAGGCAGGGGCCAGTCTACTACTAATGGGACCAGCCAAATAATCAATCTGACTAGGCTATTTATGGGACTTACAGGGATTAAATTAGCCAAAATCTTCATAGGTACTTCCATTCATGTTTTCCATGCATTTCCCATTTTAAAGGAAATCACCACTTGGCATCCATTGCCAAAATGAATTTCTCAAGAAATGCTTTCAGGCTTTCATCGAAGGAAATTTGTCTCTGATTAACTATTATTTGAAGCCTTCTATAGGTACACAAACCTGACCTTCCAAGCACTTAGTTGGGCTCAAGCCAAATCAGCCTGCCTGAACCCCTCAGAAGTCGCATGCTCTTTTACACTGGATTAGATTATCCAGGTTGGCGTGCTGTTTTGTTTCGATTAGCTCATTTGAAAAATTGAGAAATTTTTTTGCAGGGTTCAGCTTGTGGGTCATTGTATTCATCATTGTACTTGCCATCGCTGCATATGCTTTGAAGACTAAGGGACTCCTTCCTTGATTAGAAGCTGCTGTCTTTTATACCGTTTAAATGTGAGGAACTTGACTTCCATATAGTGAAGATACTGTTTGATTTCACTAAAGAGGCTTGGAATTTATCAAAGTCTTGCAAATTATCAAAGTCTAATGATTGATACTATAGGTCGGAGGCATTTTTCTGGGTCACTCGTGGTTCTTGTCGAAAATGTGGGAAACATTTTGGGTCATGCAATACTTTGTATAATTTATAGATTGGTCTATCAAATGAAGCCTGCTCTCTCTCTGTCTCTGTGTGTGGGGGGGGGGGGGGGATGGACAAGAAAATTGAGGGAAAACTTAGCAGTTGGGAGAGAATCTGTACCTCATTATTGACACAAGGATTGTACATGGTGGATTCAAGTTACCTATCATGATCAATCATGGTCATCGGCACAAGTAAATAAAAGTAACAGGATCCTATGGCTTGTCCGTGTTTTAGCTGCTTTTAAAATAGGAAAGTGCTATAGATTGTATTCTCAGTCGTGACAAAATTCGATATAACCATTGATGATAAGTGATTTTATACTTTGAGAAAATTTGGGAGGGTGAGTTTTCGGACATGATCTGAAAGGGCTAGGCTTCTTTTAACTAAGGATTTGTACGCTTCTAATTGCCATGCGGAGCTTTAGGACAGGACATGGAAGATGCAGACCATTCATTACTGCTATAAATTTATGGTGCTGGGAATCATTATCACTACACCAAGTGGATTTCGATTGGCCACAACTCTATAACTCGGTCTTCCAATATAAAAATTATGGATTGGTTAAAATTTCTTGATCTCTATTCAAGTTTGAGAAAAAAAAAAATCTATGAACATTTTCTCTGAGGTCAAGGTTCTGCCGTTACAACGATAGAAGCAATCTTGTAGCTTGTGCTGTGTATTTCCATATCTTCTTGTAAGCCTTTTTCTTTCATTTAAAAGTATTTTGCTAATCAAGAGCACTTGATTAGAGTAGATATCGTTTGATCATATGGATCATTTGTTATTTTTTTTTTTTTGGTATAGTCTATATGCATATCATTGGTTCCTGGGATTTTTGGTCCCAACACTTCACTCATGTTTAGTGAAGGTTTATAGAATTTGTCACCTCATGTGCACAACAAGGGAATAAGGTGGATGAGGTGCTTATATACCTAGTTTTGGTCAGACTTATGCATATTCTGTAACATTCCAGAATTCATTTTCTAATTTTTTTTTTTTTTTTTTTTTTTTCTGTTACAGATTCATATTCAAATAAAATCAAATTTATCACATGTTTTATTTTTAAAACTTTGTAACCTATATCTGTTATAAATATAATTCATTTAAGATTTGAATTTTTATTCATAACCTTCACAATTGGAGGGAAAGCCATGTTTAATTCTGTAGCATAGGTTACACCTTGCTACACCTATAAATAGAGGACTCCTCTAGGCATTCTAACTCACCAATTCGCAAGCTCTCTCTTCTCTCTTCCATTCTCTACAATTTCCAGATTTTTTAAGTGTTTTGTGAGTTTTTTTTTTTGGGCAAAGAAAGGTGTTGTGCAAAGTTTCAAATTTTCTCAAGGTTGTGCAAGCTTAGAAAAAATAATAGTGATTGGCCGGGCTTGTTGTATCCTGGAGGCGACATGTTACAAACTATTGCATCGGATTTTTCGTAGTGACTCGAATCGTCTTTAAGAGAACAACCTAGTCTGCGCCTCAACCCGCTTTACTTCATTTATCTTTTATTTTAATGGTAATATTGTTTTATAATTTCCAACACTTGGAATCAACGTTAGCCATTCCTTGAGAAGACGAATTTTTGACAATAATAGTTTTGGTGACTGTAATTATCCAAAAAAAAGTTTTGGTGACTGAAAAATTTAAAAGTTAAATTCAAATTCTCTTACCGTTAGAAGGGAAAAAATATCCAATATTTATGGAGGTTTAGTTTAGTAATTCTTTTCAAATAAAATTAATTTTGAAAATAAATTAAAATATTGAGAATATTTTTATAATTTGCCCAAAAACTTTATACTTCCAAGTGAATCGCGAGGGATTTGGATAATTTTCCCTAAACGGGCCTGGTGTGTAACCCATTTTTGGATGTTTTCAAAAAGTTCTTACTTGATAGAATTCTATTCAATTCCATTTTATTCTTACAAAGAAGTGAGAATGCTGCAAGAGAGCCGTCGTGGCGAGGGGAGCGTCACAATTTCATTCTCTGGATTTATGATATCTCGGCAGAATTTGGAAATATCATAAATAATAGAAGAAGCCAAAACCAACTGGCAGCATTGGCCATTTCTTCGCAATGAAACTTGAGAGATTACATCCGGTAAGGCGGTGAGGGCCTCTCTCTCTCTCTGTATAGAATCTTATATTTGAATAATTATTCGGAATATGTTAAAAAAAAAAAAAAAAATCAAATCAAATCCCTAGTTTGTTTGGATTGTTTTCATTTTCTTTTAAATTTTATCTTTGTGCATCTGGGATACGCCCTTTTTTTTTTTTTTTTTCAGTTCTCTTGGGAGGAGGGTTGAAGAAATGTTTTGTTCTAAATCAAATCAAAAAGTTCTTACTTGATAGAATTCTATTCAATTCCATTGTCTTCTTGCTAATCTTCTCATTGTTTTTATTATTTATTTGTTTATTTGCTCATGTGATGCATTTTCTTTGCATATTATTTTGTTTAATACTCCGTAGCTTGTGAAAAAGTATTATATATTAGGGAAAATTACAGTTTCAGCCTTTCAACTTACACCTTACATGTTGTACACTTGTACCCCTTGTTTATTTTCGAACACATTGACTTTTATAGTTCTGATTTTTACACTTTTTATCCTTTTGTCGGTCATTCCTTTGATTCTTTGATAAAATATAGTTTTGATGGACTTGTTTTTAAGTAATACAAATTTCTGAGACATTTTGGGATCATCCTCTATCATCCCATAAATTTCCTTCTTCTTACACACACACACACACACACACACACACACACACACATTATTTTTGAAAAATTTATTTTCCTAAGAAAAAAAAAATCTATAATAAATAATTTACTTGGAAAAAATTGCTAAATTTTTTCCAGAAATTACTTCGTATTGTCAACATCCTATGAAAACATTTTCAGTCAATAACAACCAGTTTAGTATAGGTAAATATTGTACATTAAATTCGTTGGCTGACCGAAGGGTAAAAAAGTGTCACAGATCAAAACAATAAGGGGGTCAGTGCGGTTGAAAAACATATAGGGGTGCAATGTGTGAAATGGGTGTAAGTTGAAGGGTTGAAATTATAATTTCCCATATATAATAAGCTTGCAGACTTGAAAGAAAAAAATAATACCTGATATGAAGTTGATTCAAATGTGAATCACATACCAAAATATTGCTCAAAAGGAGCATGATTTTGAAATGCATTTGTTCCATGATATGCACAAAAGTGATGTTAGATTGTAGAAGAAGGATGCTTATATAGAAGTTTAAACTAGAATAGAAAAGGAAATATAACATATCTGAAGCTCCTATCTCACAATATTGTTTGGACTAATTGTTATCATTATTTCATGCTAATGGTAAATGGGTTTCTGCGAGTTTATATGACTGTTATGCAGCTACTCTTACATCTTCAATTATAGTGAAATCTGCAACCGCAAGTCTGCTAATGAATTTTAATTTTCTGATCACACACATATATACATAAATGATCAAGTCAGCATATACTTACATAAGTTTATGTAAGCATAAAGCTAGTATATAATTGTGGGATACATGCTTCGAAAAACTGACCATTGGATTAGATACTATACTTATGTATGTCATGCATGGAAAAAATTACAGTGATCCAACGGTCGGTTTCTTAGAGATGTCACCGAGAAGAATTGAAATGTCACGGAGAAGAACTCTTACAGTTTTTAGTGGTCATAGCATTTCTAGTCTATATTTTGAGATGTTGACATTGGATCACAGTGATTTTTGGCAGGTGTGACATCCATAAGAAGATTATCTAATCCAACGGTGAGTTTTTCAAAATATGTATCTTACAATTATCTATTAGCTTTATGCCTACATGTGATATATAAGCATATGTTGACTAGATCGGGACCATATATGTGTGTGTGTGTGTGTGTATAAATCTTTTACAGATTTGCGCTTGTTGTGCTGGTGGTCCTGACTTATTGTTGAAACTAGACTAATATATTATATTTGCAGAGCATTGATTTTTAATCTACATTGAAATATTCTAGGGTTTTACAAGTGGGACAAATGTTCTACATTGAAATATTCTGGTAGTTTGTCTTGATTGTTATTTTCTTTTTAACACTTTAAAAGGGAACTACTAAGTTAAAAGCTTGGGAAAATTGTATGACCATTCATTCATTGAACTACAAAATTTTTTTAATGAAATTGACGAAGGTGGACTGATGACTCTCTTTGGCTGATGCGTGTGTTGAAAGCTCCAGTAACTATGTCACTATAGTATAATTTTTCTCATGTTGGTCTTTGTAATTAGTAGGATTGCTAACATAATTATAAAATTATGAAAAAAATTATATATGAAAATCAAATATCCACACAATTTATGACAAAGTTATAAGTTCATTGCAAAAGTCACTATTTGCGATGAAATTATAATTTCGCACAAATAGTTTTTATATGTCTAACATAATTATAAAATGAGAAAATTAACCAAAAATTCCTAATAAGAAGATTTTATACCCAATAGTCCTTTGGATTGTAAAATATAATCTATTAGATCCAATACATTTTTTAAAAAACATAATTCTATAGTTTTCATCAATCTCTTACTAGATTTATTGTTTTCAAATTTTGAACCATTTCAAATTTTATTGAATATTGTTCGACGATATGATCATCGGACTCTTATGCGGAATCTTCATATGAACAGAACAACGTGTTCTTGTTCATATTGGTGATTGTATTTGTGTTCTTATTGCTTGGTTCGATCGGATTGGATTTATGAACTATGTATTTGTTTTATGAATCCAACAGTTGTAGCACTCAAAGGGTTTAACGGATTCAGGTATGATGATTTAATTTGTTTCTTTTTCTTGTTCAAGACTCGGTGCAAATGATTCTTAGATTGGCCTTTTTTTTTATTGGTTTTAGATTGTGCTAATTTTCCAGAAAACTGATGTATTTTATTTGAATAAAAAAACTAATATTTTTAGCTTTTCAGAAAACTGATGTGTCTTAGTTTTTAGAAAACTGAAGTGTTTATTTTAAAACACCAACACAAACTCTTTTATGCAGTGTTTTTCACAAATTCATTAGTTTTAAACTGATAGGTTCAATTTTTAAATATCCATTATGACAAAGAAAAAAACAGTCAAAAAATACTGATGTGTTCATCTTTTTCATGAAAATTGATGTGTTTTGCTGCTTTTTTTTTTTTTTTTTTTTTAATTAATGGTTTTTCTAGTAGTTAATCAGAAAATATAATCATATGTAATAGTTTTTTGGGTACACAGACAAATTAGTTTTAAAACTAATTTTGTTATTCCTATCAAATTGAATTTTGAATCACTAAAATCGTGGAGATGATTTTCAAAAACAATTGAATTCTGAATCCCTAAAATCATGGAGATGGTGTAAAAAAAAAAAAAAAAAAAAAGAATTTTGAATCCCTGAAATCGTGGATGAGATAGGAGTTTTTCAGTTTTGTTCTTTAATAAGGGCATATTTGTCGTTTTATATTTTGAAGGACCTAATGGTATAAGTCTTTCTTGGCTGGACTTTTGGGTATAAATCTCTTATACTATGGACAAATTATTAAAATATTTATAAATCAAATTCCACCTTTTTTGCGACGATTTAAAATTCATTGCAAAAAGTGGAATTTTTTTGTTCCTTTTGTGAAGAAATCATAAAATTAATGGAAAAAGTAGGAAAGTGCATGCCATCGTAAAAAAGCCACTTTTCGTGACAAATTTTATGTTGTTGCAAAAAGTCGTCCTAATTTTTAAAACAATACGACGAATTTAAGTCTCATTGCAAACACCTTTCCCGCATAATTTTTTTGTGGGAAATTTTCTGTGGGAATGTATTTACAATGAGAATTCATGATGACACAGTATTTTTGTTGCAAAAATGCTTACAACAAGAATTAGCTATGACGTAGCATTTTAGTTGCAAAACTGGTTTTTTTTTTTTTGTTTTTATTTGTTTTGGTATTTGATTGCAAGGAAGTGGATTTTTGTTGCAAAAAGTAGTCTTTTGTGATGAAAAATGGTTTGTCGCAAAAAAACCTTTTGTTGTAGTGAAGCTTTTCTTTCCACAATTAAGTTTCCTTAGATGTTGGTCTAGTTCCCTTAACATCTTCTGCGACTCCCCTAATACAACTTGCCATTTCATTCCACATAATATTTGTTTCTTTATCTAAAGTCCATTTTTATTCTTTTTAATAAACACTTAAAAAAAAAAATAAAAAAAAATACTGGACTGTATAACATATTGAGATTAAAGTTCCCACATCCAATGGTCACCCAAGATATTAAGGTATTAACCATACAAGATCTCACTTATTACTAAGTCAAAGTGATACCATCAAGAACTGAGTTGTTCAATCTGCCGAGGTTTAGACTCCTTTTGCAATTAGTAGATGTAAGAATGACATTATTAGTGATAGTACTATTTGAATGATGCATTCTTATCCTAGATCCAGTTTATTGCACTCCAAGAGCACCGACATGTAAGCTTGGAGTCGACCATAGTTATTAAAGGCGCAAGGCGCACCCTAGGCGCAAAGGGCTCCTAGGGCCTAGGCGCAAGGTGCAAAGAAAAGCATGGGCCTGAAGGAAGTGAGGGGCACATTTTAATAATACTACAACTAAAATATTTGATTAAATGTCACTAAGAAAGATAAATCAATTTACACATAAACAATTCAATACTCTCATTTTTTGGGCCTATTAGCTTAATTGGTTAGAGCAATACTAGGTTCAAATCCTACATAGACCAGAGCATACATGATATCACTTTCAAAGAACATATTATTTTCATTTGGTGTATGCTATCACTTTCAAAGAAAAATAGTAGAAGCAGCAGCTGCTGGTGAGAAGAAGCAAGAAAATGAATAAAGAAGAGGGAAAAAAGAAACAGCAGGCCGTGAAAGAGCAGTTGGGAAAAAAAAGCAGAGCAGTGCAAGAAAAAGAAGAAGAGGAGGAGGAGGAGGAGGAGGAGGAGGGAGAGAGTCACTGACTTAGACTAGGCCGTGAAAGAAGGGAAGTAAAAAAGCAGAGTAGTGCAAGAAGATCTAGACCAGGCTGTGAAAGAAGAGGAAAAAAATAAAGAGCAGTGCGTCGTGAAGAAGAAGAAGAAGAAGAAGAAGAAGAAAAGGAGGGAGAGAGGCACTGACCTAGAGCAGGGCGTCTTGAAGAAGGAGAAAAAGAAGCAGCAGCAGAAGTACTTGTTGGAGCAGTAGAGCTTTGATTTGCAGTTGTGCACCAGAGATGGCCTGAGAGAGAGAGAGAGAGAGAGAGAGAGAGAGAGAGAGAGAGAGAGAGAGAGAGAAGCGGTAGAGTGCACTTAGGGCAAGAGATCGATTTGTTTTCCACCTTTTATTTGCTCTTTTCTTTGGTTTTTTTTTTTTTTAAATAATTGATGGGCCGATGTTTTTTTTTTTTTTTTTTTTTTAATTTTTTTTTTATTTTTTAAATTATCTAATGATTTGATCCATAATCCATCGGCTAAAAATTAAAAGCCAAAGATATTTTTTTTAAAAAAAGGTCCACAACCATCAGGCGCACCTTACCTGCACCTTGCGCCTCACCCAAAGCCCTCGCCTAGGTGCGCCTTCCATGCGGCAGAGGGAAGTCACCTCGCCAAGCCCCAACCTTGCGCTCGCCTAGGTGCGCGCTTTAACAACTATGGAATCAACTACTTCGAAAGTTGAGATAAACTACTATGCTAGATGGAGGTTGACTGTGTTATAACCTTTCGGATGAAGTTTCTAGTTTCGTCACTGGTTATGTCCTATTTTTTAAGTAACAAGGCACTGGCAATTAGTTTATATATCTCTACATGCAAATCTCATTTGCACAAATAAACTACCTACAATGCAACTCATGGATTATGATATCATCTCATGAATGATATAAATGCTAACAGTAGGGATAATGCAACTCGAGAGAACAAATAAACATATTAAAATAAATATCAAAATTGGCTTTTAGACACATCATTTTAACGTTAGGTTCCATCCAGAATTTATGTTTCAGTGAGTCCTAATGCAATATTTTCTGAGTATCAAAAGAATTATGTTGTACTTTTTTTTTTTTTACTATATATATATAAAAGATTTAGTGTGCTCTTTTCACTAAATTGATTATTGAGAGCGTGCTACAGATGGGTAAATATAAACCACTACGATCACCTGTCTTATAATGAAGGAACTGCCATAGCATAGTGCATGTAACACCCCAATTTGACGTTACTATCGATCGTCCTGGGTAGGTCGACACTTGTCAAAATGGGATACAATCTTATATACTCACAAATAGTTGTATACTTAGGCATAAAGAAAGATAGATATAACAAGCATGACAGGAAATGAAAATTCATACAGATGTCCCTGGTTCGCATGATATGATAAATATAAATAAATCTAATGCATATTAAAGTGCCAACATCCTTGACACATAGGTTAAGTACATAATTAGAGAATACCACATACTAAAGTCTAATGGTCCCAAAGCAATTACCTATTCCGCAACAATAAAGCCCAGAAGACCACCTAACCTGGCACCGTAGGGAAAACGCTTTGCTCTGAAGATCCTGCCCTAGAACTTTGTGAATCTGCTGTATGAAAGACAGCTGTGAGCATTTGAATGCTCAGTAGGAATATAGTTCTTAACTAACAATGATAACAAGGATGCATATAATCATTCATGAAAAGGTTTGTGAACATATATGTGGTTTTTCAGGATATACAGGTAATATGCCAAGTATTCTCAATAAACAACATGTGATCTCATAAGTCAACCAATACACTTTTCAATACGTTTGGTATGGGAGTAGTCTCAACCAGTACCTAAAGAGGAGTAGTCTCAACTCTTTTCCATTTCCAACATTTCCCAATAATATTCGTTCCAATCATAACATGTCCATCCATATTCCATGGCATAGCAATCATCATAACATAAGGCAAGATAACATTCTTATCATTTTAGCATAAAAGGTTTCCCATCAAGGGTTTAGAAAACAATATGATAAGCACGCCAACACTCTTGTATAATCAAACCACATAGAAATCATGAAAATAATATGATATATGCATCAAGGGTTTATAAACAGAAATATCCAAATTCATGATATGGGCACCGGCCCCCAAAATATCATTATTAGCATTAGTAAGAATATGAATATTCCTACCTCAAGGTTAAGCCTCCTCCCTAGCCTAAAATGCAAATACAAAGAGCTAAGTGGCGTGATGGTCCTCCCAAGGACTCTCCTGATCTAAAAGAAAAGATAAATGAAGTACACATTAACTTCCATTTTCTACTCAAACCAAACCGGCCTTAATACCCAAGCCTTGGTTTCCCAAAATCCTAGATTTGATCTCAAAGCCTTAAGAAAAGTCCCAAAAAAGAGAAGAAAACAACTGAGAAAAAAAAAAGAGGAAAAATAGGGTTTATCGAGTCTATCGATAGACTCTCTATCGATAGACAGGCCTATCAATAGGCAAAGTCACCCCTATCGATTGGACCACCCCGCGGCCTAAAACTCTGCAAACAGAGGTGACCCTCTATCGATAGAGGGTACCACCTCTATCATAGAGGTCACCCAAAAAGCTTAATAAAGAGTAGAAAATTGCATCTTTCACAAAAACTCACTAACACTTCTCAAAACCAAAAATCCAACCATACAACTTTAGATCTAACTTAAACAAGCCTAAACTACTATAAATCCACAGAAAAATTGAAGATCCAACGGTACGATTGTGAGATCCACAAAGTTTTTGGCATAAAACCCACATAAACCCAAATCAACACATATTACTCAAATGAACTCCAAATCCCTCAACAAATGCCTCAAAACAAACTCAAACTATGCAAATCCAACCACCAAATCAAGCTACAACCATAAAATCTCCAAAACCCCATCTTTCTCAACCCAAAACCCACAAAAATGGGTTTGTACCCAAAAAGGAAATAGAAAGAGAAAGATGAAGGGGAAAATGAGAAGTATGAGAAGAAGCCTACCTCCACTGGCGATGGAGACTTCTGGTAACCCCCTTCTTTCCCTCTCTTGCTCGGCCCTCTCTCTCTCTCTTTCTCCCTTGCTTGCTTGCCCGAAAATGAAAAGGAAAAGGGGGGTTTGGTGGTTTTATATTCTAGGGACATGGGTGGCATTTCCAAATTGTTTTTTAAAACACACACACACACACACACAATTAAAATACCCAATAAATGGAAATAAAAATTTGGGTTCTCACAGTGCATCTCCTAAGTGATGAACTATCACTACTTGTCACTCCTTAAAGAACACTGAGGAATGAAATTCAGTTGAGCATTTCTCCGTAAAGCACTTGAACTCTACGTCGTGATTTTGCTCTCATCATTTTGTAATTCTCTTCACTAGCTGAAGAGGACTTTCCCAAACTTGTGCTTGTGCTTCTTGTTGAAATAGTCGTTGAACAATCTGAAAAATATCCACTCATCTGACCTGTGGTTCTTACTTCTGTACTAAAGCTTTCATGTCCTGTTGTTCCCTCGTAACTTTGTGAATCATTTGACCCTGACATGCTGATTACTGAATATGATTTAAGGGGTGGGAAGTCTTCAATTACATAGCATGTATTACTTTCTGTTATATATTCCAGTGCGAAGACCACCTGAAGTGACGTGAATAAAGAAATAGTGAGATCGGATACAGTCATTAATAAATAGTAATTGTTAAATTTATCTGTACAGGACCTTATGAGGCCAGAGAGAGTGCATATGACTATACCATTCTTTTCTTAGTAGTGAATCAATTTGTCATTTATGATATATGCAAATGGATAAATTTGAATATATACGACCTTTCCTGATTCACAATTATAGATTATATACTTAACATCATGCAACTTTTCATTGACATGACTCTCAAGAACAGGTAAAATGAAAGTATAGTTGCTCAAAATCATAAAAGGAAAAAATATTCATTGGATATTCTAGGATGCCAGAGTGTTGAAATCTATTTTTTTTTTTTTGTTGTTGAATCAACTTAGAACAATAGATGTCACATATGATTAGAAGGATTAATGAATGTTCTGGCATATTGTTAATAGGTTAGGCTTCGGTCTCAGTTTGTTTCTTATTTAATCTCTTGATATTTCTTTATCTTTTTCAAGCTCCTATAGCCTAGACTATTTTTTCATCAGCTTTTCTGACTCTATTACTTCTTCTTTAGGTATTCATGTTTGCATTTTGAATTCAAGTTTTCCTAAGTTTTCTTTTAGTTGGTCTTGTAATTTCTATGGCTTGAAAATTTATGTGAAAATTCATTGTTTTGAATGAGGAGTTCCTTTCCTTAATTCTTCTATAGTTATATCTTTTAAGTTTATTTCATTTCTGTTTCCACTAGGAATAATTTTTCTTATTGGTCTTTGTTGTAATCTAGCTGCTTGCATTTTTTTTATTTTTTTTTTCCGGGCATCTATCTGTCTGACAAAAGTTCATGTGCTTAATAGCACTCAACCGTTGTAGGACACTCCAATATGAGCATTGGTTGCAGCATATTACACGTCTCTACATATCCATCTTGAGTAGGTTGCGGGCTCTAACACCCATGTTTTAGTTTTTATTTTTTAAATTTTTTTCCTCACGTAGCCTTGTCAGACAACTCTCATCCATGTCAGGCACCAACATTATGCCAATATCCTTGATACAGCATGTGATACAAATGTCTCTTTCTATGGCCTGTAAATTCTATTAATTTTGCAATTTCTTGTGAAGACTGTCAACGTGATTGCCTCTTACCTTATCCATGGATAATCTTTTCTTAGGATCCTTGCTGAGACATTTTTCTGCTACTTGAACCATCCAAAAGAGTTGGTGGACATCATGAGAGTTGGCAATTCTAGGGTCAATTAACTCCTGGTGCTTCTTTTCTTTCAAAAATGGTCTTGCCTGTGGAAAAATGATAGAGAATTGCATATAACCATCCTGGTTAGGTGAAATTTGAGGTTACCATACACATGAAAGGATGAAGAAGATTCAATTGTATGGAGCCTTTTTCATGTGGAACTATTTGCTCATTATGTTTTTTTCCCCTTCTTTTCTTCTTGGAAAATTCAATATAATAGAATATAAATTTCATGTCTTGAAGAAAGGGGGGAAAAAGACCAAAAAAAAAAAAAAAAAACAGAGAAAGAAAGGGGGGAAAAATGAACGTGAAGTATTCTTTACAGGTTGTGATCAGTGGATTACGAACTGGTTAGTATATAACCCACATCCCCCACCTTTTTTCTTGTAGAAGAGAGTAGGGTTTTTTGGTGGTTACCCATCTCACAAGACTTTTTTCCCCAAGTGTTCTGTCTGTTGTGCTCTGGCCAGTGATCAGCTCCAACAGGACCTCACCGAAGGAATAAACATCTGCGTTGGTCGACATTTTCCCACCTTCTGCATTTTCTGGTGCTAAGTATCCACAAGTTCCAACAAATCTGTGCTCTGATGATTTATCTGATTTATAATATTGCATTCTTGCAAGCCCAAAATCTGCTAGCTAGTACATTTAACATTTAAAATGAAAGTTGGTGTGAAAAGTTTCCAAACTGTACTTTGAAGTTGATATAGTACTGTATAGTATCTAAGATTCAAGTCATTACCAGCGGTTCATAGTCATGGGTTAGAAGAATTTTTTCTGATCTCATATCGCTGTGAATTATGTTGTTTTGATGCAGATAGTTTAAACCTCTGGATGCACCCAGTGCTATCTTAATCCTCTGTGTCCAACTCAAAGGTGTTGGGCTATATTCTGCATCACGTCAGCATTTTCATAGGATGTTAGCCTCAAAGCCCTCTGAAATATGGTAAAACATTTGAACTTGTAAATATTGAATGACTGCATTCAACTGCTTTCTCATGAATGATTTTCTCTTACTTGATAGATGTTGGTTCAGTGAACCATTGCATGCATACTCGTAAACGAGCAGTCTGTGACTACCTTCTGAACACGATCCCAATAGCATGATCACATTATTATGTCTAGCTTGGCCGAGTATATGGATTTCTGACTTGTACTCCTCCTCTCCTTGAGAGCTTGCATCTTTATGTTGCTTAACTATGATTTTCAGCTTATTTTTAAGCTGACCTACGAATATAGATCCAAATCTTCCTTCAGATAGAAAATTCTTTGCAGAAAAGCCATCTGTAGCATCTTGGAGCTCTGTATACGTAAAGTCCCTTTTCGGGCCAATCTTTGGCCGTCTATTCTTGCGGATGGAACAAATTGAAGTCTCAAACATCTCTTCAGCTAGCCACCCTTTCATAAGATTTTCTGTTGCTCTTCTCTGTGACAGTTCCTGATCTTGACTGTCAACATGAGCACAATTTGCCTCGCCTAAACTTGAACTTGAGATTTCAGTGTACCCCTGGCCTGTATTTGAAAGAAAGGGAAAAAAAAAATAATAATAATAATACATGAGATGCCTACTAGACCTGCATTTAAATAATGGAGTAGTTTTCCAATAAATATTCCATTTAGTTTTGCTATTGTTATCTCCTTGGTCTTCGCCTAGGAGGGTTATGTCATGAGTAGAAAATTCTGAAACAAACTAAATATATTTTTTGTCAAGTCGCCATCAAGCAAAGACAGTTCTTGGAGATTTTATTTCTATCTAAGAAATCCTAATAAATAACTGAAGTTGATTTCTCCTTTCGTTTCATATTATTGAGCTTGTTTTTTGTGTAAACTTTAGTTTATATTAAATCTTAGATTGGTAGGACTAAACACTTTTCACACTTGAAAATCTCTAGCATTTTTCTCAAGTCTCTCTCTCTCTCTCTCTCTGAAAGAAGAAACACAAAAGGGGTGGGGGAGATCTCTCGGTAGAATTTTGTTTCTTGATGAATTTTAAAAGAAAATTGAGAAATATGTTTGAATTGGAACCTGTGATTATCGTTGGAAATATTGTAGGAATTTTAGTTAATTAAGTAACAAGAAATAATAATAATAATATACAAAGCCATAATTATAATTATAATTAATTAAGTTTAAGAAAAAGCTTGTGGATGAAGGCACATGTTAAAACACCATCCTTAGAGAAGAAACATATATCCTCTTCTGCACTAAGTTGATTAACATTCTAGTTCCTAGATACAATGATCTTCCAGGAGCCTTGTCTGTAGTTAAAGTTCTCCCTATGAAACTTGAATCACCTATGTGCTCAATAACCAAACTATGTTTTACAAAATATTTGAAATGAATACAAAATTTTTATGGAAAATATGAAACACTAGGCTAGAGAATTTTAACTATATCTTGTAATTATGTATCTAGCTATCAATTAATGAAAAACACCATATAAGTAAAGCCATTGGGCTAGCCTAGTTGATTTAACACTTTAAAAAATATATAATGAGCACTGTTACTTTGCAATGAGTGCAGGTACCTTCTGGTTTGAACCTACACGTAAGTGATATCAAGTTGCTGTCTAAAGGAACCTTAGCGAACTAAGTCTTTAATTAGGTCTTTG
>JAESVK010001284.1:108017-115309 GCA_017140935.1 Hamamelis virginiana
GTAGAAGCGACCCCACCACCAACTAGTTCTTTTATTACAAGGGAGGATCTCGAAAGGCTCTTGCAACAAGAGCGTGCCAGGTTCTCTCGACCCTTGCCGCCGATACCTGATTGCGACCTACGCCCTCCCTACCCCCTCGAGCTAGCAAGCGCACCTTACCCTGTAGGGTATGTACCGCCTTTGAAGTTCCTTAAGAAGGGAAACGCCAGGGAACATGTGGTGCGTTTCCTAGACGCCCTAGGGGCCTACCGATCAAACGAGGGTCTAAGACTTATAGAATTTTCAAAATCTCTGACAGAGGGTGCATACACTTGGTATTCGAATCTCGCGCCAGAATCGATGCCGACCTGGGACACTATGGTCAGCACCTTCTACAAAAAGTTCTTCTGGGTCGACGAGCGAGTGACCGCGATCACACTAAGCCAAGAGCGCCAGAACCAGGGCGAAGACTTGGTCGAATATGTCAAAAGATTTCGGGAAAGGGCGATGGAATGTTACGACTCCATCGCAGAGGAAGGATTGGTGAGCCTCTGTGTGGCAGGAATGAACATGGCATATAGGGTGTACCTCGAAAATCTCCCTCTCCCTTCCTTTTCTAAATTGTACGAGGCGGCGCGAAGAACCAGCAAGAGCGTGCCTCTTCCCGCTCAAAAGTTTGAATGGAAGAGAGAAGAGCCCGCCGATCTGCCCCTTTTTCCTTGTGGAGCTAAGGAAGTCCTCCATCTCTTGGAGCAATGGGTGAAAGATGGGGCGATCTCGTTGCCCTCGGTCGACGTCGAACCCACAGCTCACGACCGAGCCTACCCTAATTTTTGCGCATTCCATCAACATACACGGCACCCGACGATGGATTGTTGGGCCTTGAGGAGGATTTTTGAAAGGAAAATGAAGGCAGGAGAGCTCGAGGTAGTGGCCCCAGCGGTAGACGTGAACCATGTCCCCTTCCCAGCCCACGCTAGCGCGGGAAGCCAAACCCATATGGCATCCCACGCGGGCGAGGCACATGAAGAAGACGGGGTCGATCCACTGGGAGAGTATGACGGGATCGCTGCATCCTTGCAACAGACCCCTAAGTTCAAGCGCTTTTACGACCAGTTGGGTTTCAGCGAGGTAGCCAGATTCGAGGCCTCCAGGGCGCTTGCCAAGGTCTCGCACGAGCAGCACGAGGTGGCTTTCGCCGAAGGGGGATCGATCAGGCGAAAGATTAAGCTCAACGAAACCTCGATCACCTTCTCCGATGAGGATATTGAGATGCCATACCTCAATCACAATAGGCCTCTGTTCTTGACGGCCTCTGTTAATGGGGTCGAATTAAAACGCGCGTTCATCGACACAGGGTCGTCCATAAACATTACGTCGATCCATACACTAGAGAAAGCGGGGATATCCGCCGACAAGATTGTGAGAGTACCAATGAATGTACTCGGGTTCGCAGCGGCCCATCACAAAACCATGGGGTATGTTGATCTTGATCTACAAGTCGGCTCGATGAGAGGAAGCTCGCGCTTTCAAGTTATCGACGTTGACACAAACTATCACATTCTCCTGGGGCGACCCTGGTTGCACAAGTATCGGGTGGTGCCTTCAACCTTTCACCAATGTGTAAAATGTCGATGGAAAGGTGGGGTCGTCAGAATCCCTGCCTCGACCTCTTTATTCGAGCCTGAAGAAGCGCACCTGGCCGATGCGGAAAGATATGACGAGTTGTCCCCCGAAGGAGAATCGATCATTCCCCCGCCCAGGTCCCTCCGACTACCAAAGTGGGGCGAGGAGAATCGAGGAGGTCGAACAGGGAAAGAAAGAGTATGGGCCGAGAAAGGGAGTGCTGTCAAAAGGGTACAGCTGCCCTGTGGCCGCATCATCTACCGTTTATGACGGTACGCCGGGGCAGCCTCGCCCGAAGCTGGGCTACGCCCCAGCTGTGCCGACCAAGAAGAAGTCGACCCATCGTCCAACCACAATCATTTACCTGTCGCGCCCGAGTGTTTCTAAGACGCGCCCAAACCCCAAGAAGAGGAGTTGGAAAAAGACGACCTATCAGATGGGAAAAGCAACCCTAAGCCGGTCTTCTTAAGTAGTAATCTCTCCCCAGACAAGAAAGGTGAATTTTTGTCTCTCTTGAGGGATTTTCAGGATGTTTTTGCGTGGGAATACTCTGCGATGCCCGACCTAGACCCCAAGGTCGTTTCTCACAAGCTGGAAGTATCAAGGTCGGCACGACCCGTCAAGCAACCGCCAAGAGTCTTTCGCTCGAAGTTGGAGACTCAAATCAAATCTGAGATCGAAAAACTGCTCGAAGCAGGTTTTATCAAGCCGATCCAACATCCTACCTGGTTGGCGAATGTAGTCCCGGTCAAAAAGAAGAATGGGCAAATCCGTTGCTGTGTCGACTTTCGCGACCTCAACAAAGCTTGCCCCAAAGATGATTTCCCCTTGCCGAATGTGGACACCCTCATAGATGCGACTGAAGGACACGAGATGTTCTCGTTCATGGATGGGTTCAGCGGATATAACCAAATTCGTATGGATGAAAACGATGCGACCTTGACAGCCTTCAGGACGCCCATGGGGAACTTCTACTATGTCGTTATGCCGTTCGGTCTTAAGAACGCAGGTGCGACCTACCAGAGGGCAATGACTGCGATCTTCCACGACATGATGCATGACATTTTGGAAGACTATGTTGACGATATAGTTGTGAAATCAAAGCTTGAAAAGGATCATATAGCCGACCTAAGGAGGGTATTTGAAAGATGCAGAAAGTACAACCTAAAGATGAATCCATTAAAGTGCGCCTTCGGGGTATCAGCGGGCAAGTTCTTGGGATTTCTGGTACACAGGCACGGGATTGATGTTGACCCATCAAAGGCAAGAGCGATAAAAGAAATGCGCCCTCCCACTTCGCAGAAGCAATTAAAAAGCTTCCTAGGGAAAGTCTCATACGTAAGACTGTTCGTCCCAGCCCTTGCAGAGACTATCGCCCCCTTCTCTCCACTGTTGAAGAAGAAGGCATTATTTGTCTGGACGACCGAACATCAGAAAGCCTTTGACAAGATCAAGGAGGCCCTGAGCTCGACCTCGACAATGATCTCTCCGCGGCCCGGGATCCCGCTTATCATGTACTTGACGTCCACCGAGAGATCGATAGGTGCGCTCCTGGCCCAGGAGATAGAGGGGCAAGAGCGACCAGTTTACTACGTCAGTCGCATCCTACGAGGGGCAGAGATGCGATACCCCAGGGTCGAAAAGCATTGCCTCGCCCTCGCGTTCGCATGCCAGAAATTCAAACATTATCTCCTGGCCCATCCGCTGCAGATCGTCACCAGATGCGACCCCATCAGGTTCCTCCTCAAGCGACCCGCTCTGTCAGGAAGAATGGTGAGATGGCTCCTCATGATGAGCGAATTCGAGATCTCATGCGTATCTCCGAAGGCAATCAAGAGCCAAGCGTTGGCAGACCTTCTAGCCTACTTCCCAATCCACGACCACGAGCCCATTATGGACGAGATCCCAGGAAGTATGGAAGAGGTAAGATCGACCTTCGGACAGGAATGGAAGATGAGCTTCGACGGTTCAGCAGGAAGAAATGAAGGTGGAGCTGGTATTGTGTTCACGACCCCTCAGGGCTCGACCCTTTCCTATTCCTACAAGCTCGCCTTTGGAGCGACCAACAATGAGGCCGAATATGAAGCCCTAATCCTAGGACTCTTACTTGCGCACGAAATGGGAGTAACTCGACTTTGTATCCTAGGAGACTCCAGCCTGGTTGTGAAGCAAACATCTGGAGAATACGCTGTTAAGGAAATTTCGTTGGCGCCATACAGAACCCTAGTTCAAAAACTTCTGGGAAGATTTGAGGAGGTAAGGGTCGAACATCACGCGAGGTCGAACAACAAACATGCCGACGCCCTTGCGACCTTGGCCTCGAAGGTCACTATGGGCGACAAGGAAGAACTGACTATCGAAATAAGGCAGCGCCCCCTCCCCTGCCCAGTATTGAACCTTGTCCCGGAAGACGATCTGGAGGAAGATGACTGGCGAAGACAAGTCTTGGAAGAGCTTGCGCAAGCAAAGCTTGACGCCACCCGATCGCAGGGTCTCGAAAAATACTACGACAGGGGCGGCGAGCTGTACTTCAGAGGATCCGATAGCGTCCTTTCAAGATGCATTGGGCAGATCGCAGCTAGGAAATTACTCGAGGTCGCTCATGAACAGTATTGCGGTAAAAATGAAGTACCATTATATAGAAGGATCCAACGGCAAGGATACTATTAGCCGACGATGGCAAAAGATGCAAGCGAAGCCCAGGGTCGTTGCCCAGAATGTCATGGTAATCCCGATCCCTTCGAGGGAGGGACGGTCGAATTAGTAGAGTGGCAACAACCCTACATCGACTTCTTGAAGGAGGGGACATTACCATCGGAAGTGAAAGATGCGATCTTGATCAGGAAGAAAGCCCCTAGGTACTTCCTAAGGGAAGGTGTGCTATATCGTAAGGGGTGGCATGGCGCGCCCCTGAGGTGTATATCAGAAGGTGAAATACCTGTAATCCTTAGAGAAGCCCACGAGGGCGACTGTGGCGAGCATCAAGGGGGCGCGAAACTATTTCGACACTTGCTACACTTGGGGTACTATTGGCCCACGATGGAGAGAGGCGCCCAAGATTTCGCGCGAAGATGCCGACCGTGCCAAACTCATGCTAATCGGATTAGAGCTCTTGCAGTCGACCTCCGGAGCCTTAACACGCCCTGGCCCTTCCACACTTGGGCAATGGATCTTATCGGACCTATCTCGCCCTCAGGGAGTGGAAACATATGGATCCTAGCCGCGACCGAATGTTATACTAAGTGGGTCGAAGCTGCCCCACTTAGGAGAGCAACTGGGTGTGCAGTCGCAAATTTCATCAAAGAGAACATTATCTGCAGATTCGGGATTCCTAAAAGGATCCTATCAGACAACGGGACACCGTTTGTGAACAAGCATGTACGAGAGATTCTTGCGAAGTACAAGGTCGACCATGTTAAATCAACGACCTACTATCCTAAAGGAAATGGCCAGGCCGAAGCCACCAACAAGACATTGTTAAGAATTCTGAGTCGGATGGTGCATGAGTTGCCGAGATCGTGGCACGACCAATTGTCTTTGGCTCTTTGGGCGTACAGAACGTCGAAGAGAGGGGCGACTGGCGCGACCCCGTTCTCCCTGGTTTATGGAGCCGAAGCTGTCTTACCGGCTGAGATCGCAGTGCCCTCTGCTAGGCTTGCTCTTCGCAGCGAGGTCGACCCCAAAGATAGGTTGACCGACCTCGAGAGCCTCGAAGAACGAAGGAACAATGCAAATACTCATCTTCAGGTTTATCAAAGAAAGATCGCGCGTGCCTATGACAAGCTTGTGCGACCAAGGACATTCGTGATAGGGGACCTTGTTTTGAAATCGACGGATCACGTAAGGAGAGGATTACCCGCACCACATAAGTTCGCCTCCAAATGGGAGGGACCTTATGTGGTACGGGAAGCCAATGAAAGCGGCTACTATCGACTCTCCAAACCTGACTCTGACGACCTCCTACCCCCGATCAATGTGGTTTGGATTAAATCCTACTATGCCTCGGTCGCATTTAATCTACTATGACTGGGTCGCGCTTGTTTTTGTAAAATACTTGTTTTGTTTGCTTCTAAATTACGTTGAGATGTCGTTTTGTTGTGGCATCCATCGAGATTTGACAAGAATTATACATTCATATGCAAGAGGCAAGGCAAGATATAAAAAGAAAGAGAAGTTCTATTCCATTCATGTTTCATGTTTACATATTGGACCGGTTACAAAATACATATATGTTTATATTAGCCTAGGTCCTATAATGGCATCTACATCAATCTTTTGCTGCTTCGCCTTCTTGCCCCGCGCCCTTGCTACCTCCTCTAGCTCGGAAATCTTCGCCTTGATCTGTGCCTCTTCCTCTGCGAGCTCCTTCAAGCGATCCTTGTAGAGGATGATCTCGGCGCAAGCATGGGCGTACTCGATGACCGGGCGTACGCTATCATAGCACGATCGCAGCCATTTGACATCATACCCAGCAAGCTCTAGATCGTCAAGGCCAGAGTTCAAGAACGCCAGGTCGCGATCGGTTAAGCTCGAAGGCGTATTAGTTGTAAGCAGACGTATGATGTTGACCAACACCGATAAGTATGTGCTCCGAAGAAGAGGGTTCGCGAGCTTGCAGCCTTTCCTAAAATCCCCGTGCCTAGCAATCGCCCGACGAAGGATCGAGGCTTCTCGGGGAGAGATACCGTATCCATCATCAATTTCGACCTCATCTGCGGCGAGAGACATGCGATCCTTCGGGTCAGGGGTCAGCTGCAGTGGGTCGATGTGGAAAGAGGGTCGAGACGAGCTCCGAGTTTGCACTACATGAGAGAAGGAAACAACATGAGGCGCCGTGTCTCCACCCAATAAAGACACAAAATATCTAAACACGGCAGTACCTGGGGAATCTTGGCGACGGAGGGGAGGGTCGCTCCTTGACTTCTTCGACGCGCTCCTCGCACTCTGGGTGCCTGCAGGGGGAGTGTCGTCGATAGGAATAACGACCTTGGCGCCGTCTGGCGACGGTTTCTTTGTCTCGGATGAGCCAGCGGAGGTGGTCGCCTTTGTGGTCGTCACCCTCTCCACTAAATCTGCAAGGGCCGGGTCGCTTACATCCGCGGGGGCATGTTCGACCGGGATTTGTGAGGGAGGCAAGGTCACATGCTCTTCGCCCTTCTCCTTCTTGCCCCCCTCGGAACTAGATCCTTCCGAGCAAGATTCCGTCGACCCTTCTTCAGAGCTCCCCTCCGAGCTTGACCCCTCCGAGCTAGAGCTCGACCCCTCGATTGCCCTATGACCAGGGACTTCGACATGACCGGTTTTTGTCGGGGGCTCAGGGGCGATAACCTTGCCCTTACCCGCCCCAGGCTTATGATGGGAGAGTGCGACCTCAGGCTCTCCTTCGTCCTCTTCGTCTTCATCCCTCAGGACGAGCCTCCGTGCGACGCTGGTTGATGGTGCGGGCACCGATCTCCCAGCCTGAGGCAGATCCGTCGCCTGGACGACCCCGGGGGAGACCTGATCAATCACCAGAGAACTTATTCAAAACCAGCTTATTCACGATGAATGAAAGACAGGAAATAAACGACTTCTGACTTACCTCCTTACGGGCCTTCTTTGAACTGATGGGTTCGCCATCGACAGGAGGGGGTCGCTTTGAGGGAGGCAGAGGTTGGGCGGTGCTGTCCTCCCTTTCTTTCTGAGCT
>JAESVK010001284.1:120709-127865 GCA_017140935.1 Hamamelis virginiana
TCAAACTTGACTGGGTGAAATGCGAATTCTGGGTTGCAATACTCTTGTTGACTTTATAAATAGCCAAATAGATAGTAAGAGAATTCCTATTCATGTATGTATGTGAAGGGACATTCATGTATGTGAAGTATTTAATGTATTCATGTATTTAGAGGTACATTGTACCATGGGATACATTGGATGAGTATGTGGGTCATTAATGTACTAGTCTAGGAAGTCTAAATTTGAGTCCTATAAATACCTGTGTAACCAAGCATTTGGAATCAAGTTGAACACAAAAGTGAAAGTGTTCTAGTTTCTCCTCCTCCATGACCATCTCTAAACTTGTGTTTGTGTGAGTAAGCCCACCACATTTCCAACATGTTGGAAGCAGACGTAGAACTTCCATTACATTAGCAGGTGCCCCTACTACAAGTCCTCCCCCGCTCCCAAGATATATCAATTCTCCAAGGAGCCTTGTGTATGGTTAAGGTTCTCCCCATGATGATGAACCTTGAATAAGCAGTATGCTCAGTAACCAAACTATATCTTTCAAAACATATGAAATGAACACAAAAATCTTATGGAAAATATGAGTCATGAGGCTGACAAGTTTCAACTATATCTCTTGTAATTGTGCATCTATCAATTCATGTAAATAGAATAAAAACCATAAATTATAATAAAAGTCAAATAAATGAATTAAATAATAGGAGATAATGTATTGCAATGGCCGCTAAGAGTTAATTTCAAGAAATAAAATAATAAACAAAATTAATAAATAAAATTCTAACATGATTTTGGAGGATCTTGGTATTGAAATTGGTGGTTGGTTACTTACTAGTGGGGAAAAGTTCTATGCTGAACAGATCCGCTTCGTCTGGAAGTCCTGGCATCATTTCACTGTATGTCACCTGGATGGTACGGCTTTTTGCTGTGGGAAGTTTGTTAAGTTCAACTGCTTTTGGTCCTCTCAATTGTTCAATGTTGTTATTGCGCTTCATCCTTGATATCCCACACGAAAGCTTCTCTAAGAAGTATTTCTTGTCTTTCTTCATCTGCCTGTACCACAGTTGAGATTTAGACCAAAATCATAGGTATCTTCATATATGGTTTATCACCATGATTGATAACTGGAAGTAATTCTGTTCCTTCCCTGCTACTTCTTTCTTTCTTCATAAAATTAATCATGACTTAGGATCAAAATATCCAAATCTTCATTGGTAGGTAGCAGTCTACGGACACGCATATCATTGAACAGAATTGGAATAGGTTTCTTTCTTTTCTTTACAATTACATCGCCATTTAGATACGCTTTTTCCAAAACACTGTGTTGGACTTAAACATGGTTATCTATAGGGATGGAAGAACAATTCCATAAAAAGAGATTGATTAAATTATCCACTAATAATCCATGAATTTCAATTTCAATGCTTTATCTTATTAAGTTTGTTGGCTGGAAAATTATTGTCAGACTATGCACCAGAGGTTTCTTGTGGAATTAGTTTTAAGAAGAAATGTTGTACAAGGGTTGACCAGCATAGTAATCAGTGTTTTTAATGTCTATCGAATGTCAATATGCCCATCAGTATGAAATGTTGTGTCTAGGAGGTTATATATAACCGGCATACCAAATAATGTCTATTTATATTTGTGATGAATTGTTGCTAAAGGACACGTGGTACATTTCGGTATCCTTGCTTGTGGATTTTAGGGAACTACCATTCTTTAAGTTTTTGTATGGTATGAACATATGTATCCCAATGCAAAATTAGGTTTGGTAATGCAATCACCAAGGTGCCTTTGCTATGCAAAATTATCTCTTCTCAAGCTAGAGTGCATAAGCACTTGATAGTATGAAAATTGCTACGTGAAGAGATGGTTTGGATATAACTCTAAAGAGATATGAGAAGAGATACTTTTCCAAAAGTAATTTTAAGTAAAGCTAATCTGAATGAAGGGGTATGATTCGAATGTGATTACACTACAAGAAAAACAAGCAATTGCAACCAAATTTTGCAACGGAATGAGGGACTGTTGCAAAAATACAACTTGGCCTGGTTCACTTGTTTAAGCCACCTGTAGTTGAGCTTGAGTGAAACATGGGCATTAAGCTAAAGCTTGAACAGTACACAACTTGGCCTGGTTCACATGTTTAAGCCACCTGTAGTCTCATCTCATGATTCTTAAGTCCTACTAGAGCATAACTTGATTTGCTTCAACCCTGTAGGTAAAGGGCATAATTTGATTCAATCCAATCCAAGAGCCAAACAAACGAGCATATTCAACCCAAGAACCTAACCAATCTGAACCCCCTTTTGTTGGTTTGGTTCATTTCTTGACCTAACACAAGTTGGTCCCAAAAACAAACCTTTCATGCAATTAATAATATTTTACTTCTTTAGTAATGCTACCACAAATATACTACGGTGCAACAGGAAGTTTATGACTCAACAGTTGGGGGTTTAAAAAAAAGGTGGTTTGGGATCCCTTTATAGATGGAAGTGAAGGAAGAATTTCTATGATTTTTTTTTTTTTTTGAGAAAATGAGAACAAAGCTAATCTTGCATTGGTAAGTTGGGCTGGTCCAAATGTGAATTTCAACTTTTCAATTGACTGAAGTGAACCAAACCCAAACTGAACTGGCATTTTTTTTTTTTTAAATATAAATTTGGTATGTTTCAGTTTTGGGTTTTAATTCATGAGAATTTATACAGTCATTTCGGTTCTGAGTTTGGTGGCCGAGTTACATCCCTAATCTGTAGTAATAACTAGAATAGTTGTACATTATGATTTGATTTTTGACTGACCTGTCAAGTATCACCCATGTTGCCCTTAAGTTTTCAGCTGCTTTTAGAGCAACAAACTTTGGTGAAAGTCCTGAGGTCACCTCTAATTTCAATTCGACCTGAAAAATTCACATGAGGAATCTCATTATTTTAGATTTGCAAAGTATATGCCATAAACCATCATTAAAAGATACTGTTTTTTTATTTTTATTTTCTGCTTTATAGCCTGTTCTAGGCCTTCAAATCTTATTTACTCACTAGCAAATGTGTATTTCCATTGGTTTTAATTTTTAATTAGGAGCAAGTTTTTGATAACTACCTTATGTGTTTCATACAGCTTAGAAATCTGAATAATTTCCATGTTGTTTTGATACTCATCCTTCTTCCTAGCTACTTCTCTGTCAACAATTCTTTGGTTCACTCCAAACATTGAGCTGGAATCCACTTTTCCTTTGTATCCCACTGATAATAAAAAGAAAAGAAAGAAGACATGATATAATTCATAATAAATAAGTGCAGCAGGGTGCAATTCTATCAATTTTACATGTCATTTTTCTTCCATCATATACTCACTATTATTATTATTACAGGAGAAAATATAATTTCTTACACGGCTTTCTGCCTCCCACGAAAGATAACGTACTAGGGGAATTAACCTGGTGAAGTACTCCAAGTAGTGTGAGCTCATCTCCAGGCTTAAGTGATAAGCCATGCAGGGCCCATCTGATTGCACTCGAACTAACTTCTCTTGACGCGTCCTGGATCACCACCACCCTCTGAGCATCCTTTGACATGACTTACCAATTTGAAGCTGAATTATGGAATCAAGGTAAAGTACATGCACATTTGGAGAGAAATAATTAAGGAGAAGGAAACTGGTAAGTCTTAAGATTCACATTAATTAATGGGTTCTCTTAGTTCTGTCCAATTGCTATTATTGATGTATGAATGCTTATATAGTTTGTATATATATATATATATATATATATATGGCTACAAAATTTCAACAAACTTACTATGCATTCTCAGCAAATTAAGATTTATTTGATTCCAAGGGAGTTATTATGTGCAAAGATCATAACTTATGACATCTGAATGCATGAGATGAATACTATTCTGTAAAGATAGAAACCATAGAAGCAAGCAAGTAAAGAGCAAAGAGTTGATGGGGAATTACAAACCCATTGAAGAACAAGGCAAATTTAGCTACATACAACATTAATTAATGAATTTCTACAGCTCAATGCTTTTGGGAAGTATTGTTGAGACTTAAAATGGATCTCCCAACGAAGACAGACAGCATGATATAGAATTTGGGTAAATTACATCAGGAAAGGAAATTATTCATAGGTGATGGTGAATCCAGGAGAACATCTCTCAAGTTTGTTCTGAGTGCATATTCGGATATCCAAAGCAACTCTTGCTTTTTGTATTGTTGCTCTGCCTCCTGGTGTTGGACATGATTTGTTCAATTCCAGGTTTTTGTTGATATTGTGTGTGTTGTAAATTCCAAAGCTGAGTTGTGTCTTGTCTTTGTATTGTTGATATAAGTGGACAAAAGACGGGGGAGATTAACAAAGTATTTTTGGATAGGCTTTTCTGAATTTACTGGATCGATCAGTCTCAAAATATAAAAATAATAAATTGCAATCCAACAGCTTTCAGGATCTCCCCCAACAACTGTCATGAAAATCTTTTTCATGATGCATAGAGCATGAATCAGTCTCATGTGTGTACATGATTGAATCTAACCGTTGAATTCAATGGTTAAAAGTTTGAGATTCAGGTGTAAAAATGAAAGGAACCACGATTTGGGATCATAATGTTGGCAAAAAGCAAAAAGAAAAATAAAAAAAAAATGGTAAAAGATCTATGCAACTAGACCCCTCATCGAGTCTAATTGCGCCACGTGGAGAGAGGATCATCGAAGCCATCGTCCGGGCTATTTTTCAAGAAGAGTGCATTCTCCTTCTCAAAAATCTCTTGGAATTTTTAGGTGAAGCTCTATTGGATCGAATTTTTTTTTTTTCCCACTATTTTGGTCTAAAATATGTGGGTTAAGTTCTTGTGACACATGGTTCGCAAAACCATATATGGAATAAGTATTTTGAGAGACTGACCATTGACCTTCTTACATGCATCAGTTAGCCAAAAATCACATTGATCAAAAGGCTATTTTTTTAAAAATATCATAGTCTTGAAATATAATGTGAAACTGCCATAGTTTTTCACAATTGGTGTTTTAAAAAATCAACTGTTGGATTAGACATAATTTATATAAACAGAATATTTAATCCAACGTTGTACCATATATAGTTTTACAAATCATATATCAAACCATGGATAAGAATAATGCATCACCCAAATCTGATCCAACTTATACAAGTGGCACCCACTCTCTAAATAAACCTCTTTGATTTATTTTCAATTTCCAGACATTGATTTACCAAAATGGCAGACCGTTTCCGAACCAAATTGCTTTTGTCTGTCTACTGCAAATTAATTTGTTTAAATCTAAAACATGATAATTAAGCCACAACAAGACTTGTGGAATAGTCTAATTCAAAGTTCCTTAAATGCACACAAAAATAATAATAAATAAAAAATTTTAATTATTACAACGTAATAATTTAGACAAAATCCAAATTATATTTGAACATGTTATGGACAAGATGGATTGGTATGTTTATACGGAGTGTCTATTATCTATTATATAAAAAGTAATACACTGATGTGGTATTTTATATATTTCTCCCATTCGTCATTATCTTCTCTCCTTAATTCTCTCATTCCCTTTAATTTTATTAGTTTTGGCCTCACTTTAAAATGATATGCCATTATAACATTGTTCTAACTAATTAATTGAAATTTAGATTTTTAAGATTCTTTATTCATTTTTGTTTCACACGTGGATCCCATCTAAATTTTCTTTCTCTTTCCATAATTAATTTTTTTATTATTATTTAAATTATGGGTCCCATATAACTTCTACTGGCTTTCTCATATATATATACTAGCCACCGCGCACACGCGATGCGTGTGCAACGTGGTGCCGTTTATAATTAAAAAAAAGATTAAGTAAATTTATTTATTTAAAAGTGTGCATTATAATTTTAAAACCATCCGCTAATACATATCCATATTCATTTAAAGTCATTCATTAGAATTGAATGTCTCCGATTCTTTAAAAAAAAATATATATATATAGATATATTTTTAAAATTGTGAATAAGCTTCACTTATTCTAAATTTAGTTATTTATCCAAAAAAAAAAATTAAGAAAATTTGAATTTTAAATAACAGATAGGCTGTTATGATTGAGGTGAATGAAAGGGATGGGAGAGAGCAATGGAGAGATGGAGTGAGACAAGGAGAGTTCGTGAGATGGAGTGAGAATTGGATGAGGTGAATAAATTTATGGAGTATAAATTTTTAAATTAATTTCAATATTTTATTAAGATATATTTTTTGAATTTTTTTTAAGTGACAGTTTTAAATTTTCGGACTCTATCTCTCTCTCTCTCATACACACAAACACACAATTTGAATTTAAATTGGATAATTTAGTTAATTGATTTGATAATTTGAAAATATATTTTTTGTTAGGATTTAGTATAGATAAGATATATTTTTTGAAAATTTAATATTTGAAATTTTTTTATTTCCGGACTCTCTCTCTCTCTCTCTCTCATACACACAAACACACAAATTGAATTTTAATATCTAAATCTGTTGGATGTTAAGGACATATTTATCCTATAGAGTCACCACTACTCCCTATAATTCACGAGTTTCAAACCCTCACGTTAACTTCCATCATCACATTATTTTAATCAATGATCAAATCCGAGCTTTGTACGGTTAAATGTATCTCCTTAATTTTCACACTAAAACTGTAAGTTTTATATGTACTGTAATTTCTCTTTATCTCTCAAATGTTGATAAAACATTAATAATATCTTTGATATCTATAATTAAAAATTTGACATTCAATTTTCAATTTTTTATGTGAATGAAAATCAATTATTTGCAATATTAAAAATGTTAAATTTCTAATATCCAAAAATAAAAATTATGAAAATTTGAATTTAAAATAACGGATAGTTAATTATAAAAATATTTATGGAGTATAATTTTTAAATTAATTTAATTATTTTTTTAATTACAAATATCTAAATCAGTTGGATAATTTATTTAATTGATACATTAATAATATAATTATTATAATTGAATTTAAATATATAAACCAGTTGGATAATTTAGTTATTTGATTTGATAATTTGGAAATATATTTATTTGTTAAGATTTAGTTTAGATAAGATATATTTTTAGAATAAGATGCTCTCTCTCTCTCTCTCTCTCTCTCTCTCTCTCTCTCTCTCTCTCTC
>JAESVK010001284.1:131737-171832 GCA_017140935.1 Hamamelis virginiana
GGAGGTGCTTCAGCTTTCATCAGAGGTGCTTCAGCTTCTTCTCTCTCTCTCTTATTCTTTTTCATTGTGCTCATTAAAGAAAGATAGTAAAAAACTTTTTGATTGTACTAATAAAAACACGGTAAAAATGTTTGGTCTTCTTTTTTACTGTGTTAATAAGAAAAAAGATGATGAAAACTAAAAAAAAAAAAAAAATAAAAAAAAAAAAAAGAAGCTACAACACAAAGTGAAAATGATAAAAACACAGTAAAAATGAAAAAATACAAATTTTTATTGTGTCCGACATTTTCACTGTTGGACGGGAAATAAAAACAGAAAATCTGTGCGAGACGCCTAGCACTACTCATATTTTAACGTTGAGGAATGAAAATGTCCCTAGTCTAATAACATTCAACCTGTGATTCCATCAAATCTCATTTATTAAGAAGTTTGGATAAACTAGAAGACTACTTTTTTGTGAAAGAGGAGTGAAAGCCAAAGAAATGTACATTTATGGATTCATAGTTTTTATCAAATTCAGACAAAAAACTATTCTTGGATCATTATGGCCCGATGTAATTCTAAACTTCTATTTTTAATTTCTAGTTCTTACACTTGGTATCAAAGCCATCCTGGACCATGTTGTTTAGTATAGTTGGAAATAATTTATATAGATCTTCATTATTAATAAATTATTTTTTGTTATTAAAATTTATATATAAATTATTGAGTTATTGGGTTGAGTTCATTTTTTTTTTAAAATGTGGCTTGCTGGAAAACAAAGATTAAATCAATTAATGGAACTCAATCCGATATCTAATATAGCCAAGTTGCATTAATGCAATTTATTTCTTTAATGGCCATTGATACATCTCAACGCGGTCTGTACATGTAATTATGATGGTTTCTTATCACTTTTTCACTTCATACCACTATTTAGCCTTATCATGTCCTAAGTATTATAGAAGCTAAAATTTCGCATGTTTGGATTCCTTGTGTAATGCTCCAACCTGACATCCGTACTAACTCTTCCGAATAGGTCGACATGTGCCAAGATGGAGGAACAACCTACCCTGCTCATTTATATTTCCACATGAGATACAAAGAATATATATAACAATGTGAAGAGCCATGTGCATACATTATATCCCAAATCGTCTTATACATAAATAAAAAATAAAATCATAATAATGCCAACATCCCTAGCAATAGGCTGGATAAACAATGACAAAGAGTTCAAATAACTATAATACATATTTCATGAATATGTAAATACTATTGCAAGAACTATTATAATGCTATCCAATAATCCTCGAACAGATAATCGTACTAAGTCATGCATGTAATGCCCCAACCAAACATCCATACTGACCCTTCCGGATAGGTCGATACGTATCAAGTTGGAGGTACAACTTGTCCTGCTCATTCATATTTCTTCACGAGAGACAAAGAATATATAAATAACAATATGAAATGGCATGTACATACATTATGTCCCAAACGTTTTATATAAAATCATAATACAAATCATAATAATGCCAACATCCCTGGCAAGATAGGCAATTCAACTATCAATCTTAAATCCTTGAATCAAAAAGATATATATATATACATACATATAATACATAACTACTAAGTAAATGCAACAAACGTGGAAATTACCAAGTGCTTGGTCAACAGTCTCCAACTACGAGGCTATGCTAAGCTACCAATGCAAACTCCTAGGACTACCTACAATCTGCTGCATGAAAAGTAGGGGTGAGCCTCGAATCGCTCAGTAGAAATAATGTAACCTCTACGAATTAATAACAATACAATGATACATGGAATATTTAAATAAAGCTTGTAAGTTCAATAAGTCATCGACTTTATAAATAACCTTTGAAAGATGTGTGGGATTTCAGTGAAAACTACATCCAATAATATAGAGAATAGGGCATATGCCCCGCATGTGGAATGCGCCATCACACGTGGGCAATAGCCAAATACCGCCGTAATCCATAGCATGGTATATACATCATCACACAAGGTCCCTGGTATATCCATCGACATGAAATCAGCCTGTGTGGCATATGCGTCACTTTGTTAGGTCCCTAGCATATCCACAACTTGGATTGAATCATATTATAGGGCTGTTGGATTCGGGTTAACAAAATTGGGCTAAAATAAATCGGAGGTGGGTGATCGTAGTCCAACTGCACCTATATCAAAATAAATTAGGGTCCAAAACCTCCAATGATACTATTCAATCCACATACATATATATACATGCATGTCTTAGTATATATATATAGCTATCATCATGTCATGTCCACCGAGACGAGGCCAGGACCGTAGTCACACTGCCACCTGCATCCTCGTGTGGTAATATCTCACAACAATAACCAGGATCCATCGTAAGGAGGTCAGGGAATAAATGCACACATACACCTTTATAACGCATAGCATCCAAAATTACATAATCCAAAAAACATCCTTCAAACATTTCCATGTCAAAACCGAATATTCTTGAGTCTCAGCTCACAGGTATATAAATCAAGTATCACCAAATCACGGTTTATTCCAAAAGTGTCGGGAATGGCTCAAAAGTAAAGTTAACTACTCTTTATAGTGTTATAAAACCATTTAGAAAACAAGGCATATGTAAGAACATCAAAATCATATCATTTATAGAACAGATTAGTCACGTGCCTATTAATATTGTTCATAAAACTGATTATAAAAAATATCTCATTCCCTCATTTTTAGACAATTCGTCATTTGTAAAGTATTTCCATGAAGGCTCTTCGTTACAGCGTAAAGTCATGCCATACAGTTTATACAATTTGTAAACAGATCCATTCCATGTATCTATTTGACAGTTTAATAAATAACATGGTTCACAACCGTTTATAAAACATAATTGTCCAAGAGGTGTTTTAGAAATACACAATGTTTCTTTAACAGTTATAAAACAGATATATCATTATCAACAGTAAAAGGTAATCCCTACCTCAATGTAAAGGTGTTTCCAACCCTTTGTGGTTCCACAGGCCTCCCAAATGCAATGCTTAATGCACCCAATGCAAGTGGTCCTCCAAAGAACCTTTCAAACTGGAAACAACACATAATGCAAGCATGGAATCACAATAAAGCATAAAATATCCATAACTTCAAAAGTAATACAACTCACTTCCGAAAATTGCTCACACACACGACCCCAAAGACTCAAAACCCCGGAATGCCATACCAATGGCCTTAAAACTCCAAAGACATAAACCCAAAAATGACTAGATAATACACTTCGAATTTCGTGGCCAAATGCCAAAAGGTTTAGGAGATATATATCGAAGAAGATAACGGATGCAAGAAAAAGGCAAACCTAGTATTTCTAAAACGTCTCTCTCTACAAAGAAACTGACTCCACAATAACAAGGTTTAGAAACTAGATTTCAAAAGCTTTCTGAGCATACCAAGAAGACTTGAAATGGAGACTGAATATAGAGTTAGGCTCAAAAGAACAATCAGAGAAGGAAAAGACAACTGAAATGGAAAAGAAAAGAAGTGAGAATAAGGATTTATCGATAGGCACATCAATCCTATCGATAGGCAACATCAATCCTATGGATAGGCAACATCATTATCGATAGGAACAACATCCTATCGATAGAAGACTCACACCCTATCGATAGGAGTAACACCCTATCGATAGGAACACCTAGCAGCATGAAAAACCTGCAGGCCAAGACATCACCCTATTGATAGAGATAGCTGCCCTATCGATAAAACTGCTCACCGGTGCTTAGAACGAGCATCAGCAAAACCATTTTTGCCAAAAACTCTCAAAACCACTTCAAACCTCAAAAATCACCCACACAACTTTAGATCCGACTTAAATAAGTCTAAACCATTATAAATCCACAAGAAAAACAAAGATCCAACGGTACGATCGTGAGATCCACAAAGTTTTAGGCATAAAACCCACATAAACCCAAAACAAGGTATAACATCAAAACTAGTTACAAAATCCCAACAAACTCCTCAAACTCAACTTATCTACACAAATCAAACCTTCTAACACAAACTACAACCAACAGATGTCCTAAAAACCCAACCTTTACATCTTGAAACCCACAAAATGGGTTTAGGAAAAACATGAAGAAAATAAAGAAATCAAAAGGGAAAGTCAAGCTTACCTCCAGCGGTGACGCGACAGCGGCGGCGAACTCTGGCGAACCTTGATGTCACCTTCTCTCTCTCCTTTTTCTTCCACTCCCTCTCTCTCTCGGCACCCTCCCCTCTCACGGCCGAAAATGAAGAAGAAATGGGGGTGGAGTTTACTTTTATAAGGGAATGGCAAAAATGGTAATTTTGGAATTTTTTTTTAAATCTACATCACCCACTTAAAATACACAAAATAATAATTTAAAAATCCGGGTTATCACAATGCATGCAAGCCATAATGTAACCTTTTATAAATTAATAATAACACAATGATGCATAAAATATTTAAATAAAACTCATATATCCACGTTTTAAGGGTTTATAAAACAACATTATAAATAACATTTGAAAGATGTGTGGGCTTTCAATGAAAAACTATATCTATCAGTATCATATACAGGGCATATGCCTCACGTGGAAAAAACCCTCACATGTGGACAACAGCAAAATCACTGTCATTATCCTTAGCATGGCATATGCGTCACTTTGTTAGGTTACTAGCATATCCATTACTTTGGAATAAGCTTGCATGGCATATGCCTCACTTTGTTAGGTTTCTAGCATATCCACGACTTGGATCGAATTATATTATAGGACTGTTGATTCAAGCTAAATTTTTTTTAGCTCCACCAGGCTACTACTATATATCAGAAATCGGGGACCGTAGTCGCATCTGCACCTTTTATCATAATCAAATTAGGCCTATGGCCCATACCCTTAATGATCTAATTCGATCCACATATATCTATAAATATATGTGAAATTTCGAGGATGCTAGTATCTTAAAATTAGGGTTACTTAGAATTACCCAAAGAGACTTACTTAGCCAATTAACCCTAATTAATCTATGTGTTTAATTATTAACAATATGTAGCGAAAAAGTAAAGTACAAATAAGAACACAGATTTAACGAGGAAAACCCGAACATGGTAAAAAACCTCGGGAAGAATGGAAGCACTATGACAAAGACAACTAACAAGACTCTAATACTACAACCCAACGCTAAAGTCCACAACCAAGCTCACGCTGTCTTTAAGCTTCTTCTCGAACGAGTCCACGAACGAGCACCGTCTTCACTTCTTACCAAGCTCCACAATACATCTTGACAACCCACAACGTATCAACAGTACATCACAATGTAACTGACGACAACCACCAGAATTGCGCCGGCTAAATCCAACCAACTTGGAGATCCACCAAAGCTAGCACAATGCAAAATTCAATCCCTTGAATCCCTCTAAACAAAACTAGGTGTGGTTTGCAACCTCTCTAGATCGAAGATAAAAAAGAGAATAAAAACATGCAACTAAAAGCTAAGCACCACGGAGAAGGTGTTGCATGCTTTGGAGGCTAGGGTTTCTTAATTCTAGGTTAAAGATAAATTAATAATTTTCCACACATGTAAAATAGGCTAAAACAACCTATTTTTAACCCTAGTAAGGTTCCCTAATCATGTAGGAGATGGTATAGGTCAAAACCAATCAAAATCTGCTAAACAAATAGAGTTTTTCCGAATTGTCCATGAGTTAGATCGATAGTGCAAAATAAGTTGGATCGATCCAAACCTTTCTGGACCTTGGATCAATCATACTAAAAAACTCGGATCAATCCTATTTGACATGATTTTTCAGAATCTTTCAAAAAAAAATATCTTCAATTCTATTTGACCAATTTTCACTTGTGGACTATTCTTATGAACTTTGAACATGTTAAATCACCTAAATTCATATAAAAACCTAGGTTAAAGTCATTCTAAAATCACCTAAAGTCCATGAAAACTTAGGTGCTAAGTCCACTTACCTTCCTATAAAGGAATCGAGAGATTTCAACAACGAATCAAGCAAACTTCGATCTCGATCTTCAAATATTCTTTAAGGAAACTTGATATTGAGCTCTTCGATGCTAGAAGGCTTATGGATTAAACAAAAGACCTAAACCAATACAACTCAACTTGTGTTTTGGAAACCGAAATTAGCCAACACATAAAAATAAAACCTAACAAACTCCCCCTTTGGCAATTTCGTGACAAAACACCAACAAAAAGATTACACATAAGATGAAAGACTCGAAAAACCATAAAATCAACTCTCCTCCTTACATGAACAAAAAATATCCCATAACTTCTATTATAACTCTATTAAAACAAAGACTCAATACTCTAACGTACTGATTCTTGAGTTGTAAATGATGCTTATACCTATTTTCTGCAAAACATGTAAACACAATACCTTATGTAGCATAAAAGAATAAAAATATTAAACCAAGCATAAGTAAACAAGTAAAGCATTAAGATGAAACCAATTAAAATTATGATTAAGATACTATTTGAAAAAAATATCACCTAAAAAATCGATACCAATTAAAAAAAAAAAAAACATTTTAAAAAAATTTGTTTACAAACAATATAAAAAAAAAAAAATTTTACTCAAATTTTTTTTTTACTTTTACTTTACTCTCCCCCTAAATATATCATCTTTCCCTTTTTTTGTCACGAATAGACAAAGGTAAATAATATCATTTCAATCAAGAGAAAAATATAGGGTTACAAATGAGCAAAATAGACGATAAAACTATAACTAAAAAGTGTATCATATCAAAGTTTTACACACTATGATAATATATGAACCAATTATACTAATTGAATCTCAATATAGACACTAAAAACACGTACATTCAAGAATATAAATTAAGTCTTGATCACTTAACCATGCATCGAGGTAAGTTCACAAAAGTATCAATTGATGTGTGTGTCTGTGAATTGACATAAATGAACCGAAACTAAAAAAAATCATATTTGTTCAAACTATCTAAAGCATAATATCATAAGACTCATTGATCATGTACTTCTTGAAGTCAAACCAGTTGGTTTCGTTAATACAAGGAATGAAAGCCTCCCCCTAAGTATAAGATAAAAGAATGAAGAATTTTCAAACATGCTTTTAAGATGAGAAAGAAGATAAGATAGAATTTGATGAGCTCAACTTTTATTTCAAACTTTTTCTGTGGCACATTGGTGCTCTTTTTAAATTTCTCTTTTCTTTGGCACTTTAGTGCTCTTTTCTCAACTTTTTCTTTTCTTTGGCACTTTTGTGCTCTATTTTTTCCTTCTCTTTTTTTTTTTTTTAAAAAAAAAAAAAAGAAGGATGAGCTCAAATGCATTGCTTGATATATAGAGAATAGAGAAACTAATGCAAATCAAGGAAAAATGCTTTCATCAATGATTTGGATCATATAGAAAAGAAAGAATAGAAACAATGTGTGCAAACATTGGAACTTTAGCATGTTTGATCTCAGAGAGAGCATCCAACTAATGGTCATTCAACTTTCCAAAAATTCATGATCTCATGTCTTATATTCATGATAAGTTTTTCACAAAGACAACTCTAAAAGTAATGAGACATGTCATTCAATGTGCTTCAAGATTTATTATAATGATCTTTTCATGAAATTACAATTATGCAAAGATAAGTACTTAGACTAAAATCTCAATTCATGAAAATGTCAAGCACAATGATCAAGAATTCAATACCAATATAATCAATACTTACTCAAGTTCATATCAAAGCATAATATGAGAAATCAAAGATATGAAAAAACAAAAAATAGAACATCTTTTTTGGGTTTTTGACAATATGATACCAATTGAAAAAATCAAATAAAAAAAAAATCCTAACTACATAGTTTAGCTTTAGGAACAAGATATAAAGATAATGAAAAGCAACCCTAAGCTAACTATAGATAGTTTAATGTCTTTTCAGACAAATGTAGTTTAACGTCATTTTGAACGAAGCTAGTTTAAAGTCATTGCAGACTAATGAACTCATATCAGAAGAACCCTTTCCTAAAGAAGGATTAAGATTGAAAGACATCAAATCCTCTTTCCTAATCCAAATAGTGCTACTATTGGATCGCTTTGAAGCTTCATTGACTGTAGGAGTTGACTTCCTAAATGTATTTACTTTCTTTACACTAGTAGTCAAGTTAACTTGTGTCCTAGGGGTCCTAGACACTCTTGAAAAATTTCTGTAGTCTCTCTTAAACCAATTAGAAGGAGTGTCTCTGTTCCAAGCAAATGAAGATTGCTTTAAGTGGAAGCAATGTGGTCGAATGTGACCTTTCTTACCATAATGGTGGCAAATGGGAACAAAACTAGAAGATGTATGATATGTAACATGAGACACACTTCTAGAAGCATACCTAGAGGTCTTCTTGAGACTAGGATAATGAGGCCTAATGTGACCCAAAACTCCACAATGAACACACTTTGGAACAAACCTTTTCTTGGGAGTTTAGTCAATCTTAGGCATAGACTTCATCAAAGGTTTCTCTTCCTTAGAAGTGGATGACTTGACTTCACCTAAAGTAGGTTTAGTCTTCTATGAGGTAGATCCTAACCCTTCTCTTCCTACATTCCTCTTAACAGTCCCAAGTAAATATTAAGTTGCTTGGATCTTTTATCCAAATTGATTTTCAATTCACGAGCATCTTTGACCTCTTGTTCAAGTCTAACAATAGTAGCAACAAACTCACTCTCTTTCTCAATTCTAGACTTGACCTCACCCTCTAATTCTTCAACTTTCTTAATAAGGATGTTTCTCTCTTTCTCAATAGCTATAAGTTTATTGGAGAGAGTGACTTTGTGCGTCTTTAATTGACTAACAAGAACCTCAAAGTCTAAGGCTTCTTATTTGAGGACCTCTTTTTTTTTTTTCTAAGGTCTTAACCTTGATAGCTAAATTCAGATTTATCTTCTATAGCATAAGAGCCTCTTCATACAATTCATTACAAATTGTTTGAAGATCTCCCTCATCAGCTGGTTTACCTATGTCCTCAGCATCCTTTAAGACATTACTAGAGTAAACAACTACGGGAGTACTAGAAGACTCACATATATCATCTACAAGTCCCACAAATGTACTAAAATTTGAATCATCCTCACCCTCGAATTCTTCTTAATTATTCTCATCCTCATCACTATCACTAAGGGTAACATTCATGACTTGTTGTTTACCCTTACCCTTATTTTTGTTAAGGACAATTTAGAGCAATATGTCATTCATAACATTCAATTTGATAGGGATTCCTAGGCTTTTTCTTATCACTCCTAGAGGATGAACTAGAGTTAGTTTTCTCTTTCCCTTCATTACCTTTTGACCATTTAATAAATTTTTTAAACTTGTTAAAGAGAACTAAATCATCATAATTCAGATCTAGTTCATTGTTTGAGACAATCTTTTATTCTCTAGTGGATTTTAAAGCAAGACTCTTGTTCTATTTGGATTGTCTCAATTTTAACTCAAAATTTTAGAGTGAACCAATAAGTTCATCTACTCTCATCAAGTCAAGGTTTTTACTTTCTTCTATGGCTATGACCTTAGGTTGAAATCTGTCCAGTAAAGACCTTAAGATTTTGTCAACAACAACTTTTTCTAGAATTTTCTCACCTCGGTTAAAGGAAGAATTGACAATATCATTCAATTTAGCATAAAACTCATAAAACAATTCATGTTCTTCTATCATAATTCTCTCAAAACTAGAGGTGAGAATTTTGAGCCTAGACTTCCTCACTTGGTGAATACCTTCATGGGTTACTTGTAAAATATCTCATGCTTCTTTCGAAGTAGTGCAAGTCATGATCATACGGTACTCTGGCCCAGAAACACCATTAAAAATGCCATATAGCCCTTTGTTATTCCAACTACTTATTTTTAGGTCAATTTTGTCCCATTCCTTGGGGGATTTGGGAGAGGTAACACCATTTTTTGTGACAGTGATCCAACCAGTTTGAACAGTCAACCAAATCCTATCATCTAAGGATTTCGAAAAAATCATCATCTTAGACTTCCAATAAGGGTAGTTTAAGCATTTAAACAATAGGGGTCTAACATTCGAACCTTTTTCTTTCAAAAGATCCATATCCTCAAAAATGCTGGATCACACTAATGCGATTAAACCAAAAGAATGAACCAAGCTCTAATACCAATTGATATTTCGAGGATGCTAGTCTCTTGAAATTAGGGTTACTTAGAATTACCTAAATAGACTTAATTAACCAATTATCCCTAATTAATCTATGTGTTCAATTATTAACAATATGCAGTGGAAAAGTAAAGCACAAATAAGAACATAAAGATTTAACGAGGAAAACCCCAACAGGGTAAAAAACCTCAAGAAGAATGGAAGCACTATGAAAAAAACAACTTATAAGACTCTGACATTACAACCCAACGCTTGAGTCCACAAACCAAGTAGCTCACGCCGTCTTTAAGCTTCTTCTCGAACGAGCACAGACTTCACTTCATAACGAGCTCCACGAAACGTTTTCACACCCACAACGTATCAACAGTGCGTCACACTATAACTGACGACAACCACCGGAATTACGCCAGCTAAATCCAACCAACTTGGAGATTTACCAAGGCTAGCACAATGCAAGATTCGATCCCTTGAATCCCTCTAAGCAAAACTGGGTGTGGTTTACAACCTCTCTAGATCGAAGATCAAAAAGAGAATAAAAACATACAACTAGAAGCTAAACACCATGGAGAAGGTGTTGCATGCTATGGAGGCTAGGGTTTCTCAATTCTAGGTTAAAAATAATTAATAATTCTCCACACATATAAAATGGGCTAAAACAACCTATTTATAACCCTAGTAAGTTTCCTAATCATGTAGGAGATGGTATAGGGCAAAACCAATCAAAATCTGCAAAAAAAAAATAAATAAATAAAGTTTTTCCGAGTTGTCCACGAGTTGGATCAATCCTATAAAATAAGTTGGATTGATCCAGACCTTTCTGGACTTTGGATCGATTATACTAAAAAACTCGGATCGATCCTATTTAATAGGATTTTCAGGATTTTTCAAAAAAAATATTTTCAACTCTATTTGACCAATTTTCACTTGTGGACCATTCCTATGAATCTTGAATATGTTAAACCACCTAAATTCATATAAAAACCTAGGTTAAAGTAAAGTCCATGAAAACTTATTCCACTTACCTTCCTATAAAGGAATCGAGATATTTCAACAATAAATCAAGCAAGCTCCGATCTCGATCTTCAAATATTCTTCAAGGAAACTTGATCTTGAGCTCTTTAATGAGAGATGACTTATGTATTAAACAAAAAACCTAAACCAATACAACTCAACTTGTGTTTTGGAAACTGAAATTAGCCAACATATGAAAATAATATCTGACAATATGCATGTCCTAAAAATATAATAACTATCTATCATGCAATGTCCATCGGGAATAGGTTGGGAGCGTACTCACACTTGTCATCTACATCCTCACGCGGTATTAAATCCGTATCCAAGATCCATCGTAATGATGTCAGGGAAAGAACTCACACCTGTACCTTTATCACGCATGGCATCCATAACCAAGAAATCCAGAAAACCCTTCAACATGCATTTCCATTTCAAAACCAAATATTTTAGAGCCTCAACTCATAACTATATAAAACGAGAAGTCGAGAACGGCTTGAAAGTAAGGTTGACTGTTTTTCCTTTATTTATAAATCCATTTGAAATAGGATATACACAAATACATCAAGGTTTATATCACTTCACAAAACAATTTTAAGTAATATGCTCATCAACCATTCTCATAAAAACAACTTGGAGAAAACTTAGTTCCAACATTTATAAATATATCCACAATTATAAAGCATTTCCATAAATAAACGTTAAATTCTAATTCATGAACATGCCACACAATTTTCCACAATTCTTAAAGCAATATGTATATTCCATGTAGCGAGTTATCAGTTCACAAATCATTAAATTTCATAAAATAGTTGAGTTTACCCTGTTCTCAAAATAGATAGAAAATCATACATCATCATTAATAATAAAATGTCATTTATCCTTACCTCTAATGCAAATGTGTTTCCCAAACCATGTAGCTCCACAAGCCTCCCAAATGCAATGCTTGATGCACCCCAATGCAAATGATCCTTCCAAGGATCCTCCAATAATCTGATAAACATAAGAAATGCAAAAGGAATCACAAAGTGCCCTAAAAATAGCAAAAACACACATTTTGAACCCTTCTCGATCGATCGAGTTACACATTTCATTGATCGAATACATTTCGATCGATCGACCAGAGCGATCGAGTATTAACTTGAGCGATCAAAGAACGTTCTAAAAACCTATATTAGGTTCTGATCACCACTCGATTGATTGAACTAAGAACCTCGATCGATCGAGAATTGGACAGAATCACAGGTTTGAGCACGAACCGCAAAACCCTCGACCCAAACTCAAAAATAACCAATCAAAACTCCACATCTTGATCCCAAACTTCAGATCTAACATAAACAAACCCTTAAAACACTTATCCCATCAAAATCACAAGGATCAAATGGTCCAAACCTTAGATCCACAAACTTTTTGGCATAAAATTCAAATAAACCCTTTTTTGTTACCCTTAACCACACTTCAACACCTCCAACAATTCATCAAAACTCACTCCATACACTAGATAAAGAAACAATTCATGCTCCCACAATCATCAAGCCATCATATCACAAATTTAACACAAAACTCAAGAAATGGGTATGAAAGTAAATGAAAAAGAGAAAGAAGAATATGAGGAAAATGATCATGGGAGTTAGCTTACCTTCTCCAGTGATGGCAGCACTCTGACGGCGTTCCGGTAACCTCTGGCAGTGGTCCCTCTCTCCCTTTCTCTCTTTAGCTTCTCACTCTTTCATCTCTCCTCTTTTAGTCATATAATAGAATGAAGAGGGGAGGGTTGTTTTATTTAAAAAGAAAAGGACATGAAGGGAACTTTTATAAAATTAATTTTTTTTAAAAAAAACATGAATAATAACATTAAAATAAAATAAAAATTTTAGGTTTTCACACCTTGTATGTGGAATAGACAATTACAATCAAATTTAAGCAATTACCAACCAATTTATAATATTCAATTTATCTATGTTTACCAAGTACGCAATAGATAATATGCAAAAGCAATCACACACCAAAAGCATAAATTGACATATTTTACTAGGAAAATCTTTGTGGGTAAAAAAAATTGAGTTGTTATGGAAGCATTATGAAAAGAAGAGAGCATACAAGACTCTAACACTACTTCGAAATTGACGCTTGAGTCAAAAAGTTAAGTAACTATCACAAATCTTGAATCTTTTCCCTTGAATGAGTTTACACATGAGCACAGTCTTCCCTCAACTCGAGTCCATGATTTGCTTCTTTGTATCAAACTCCACAAGTCTTTCTAACGTATTGAGTCCCATAACACATCACTCCTAAATTGACGGGCCAAACACCTTGAAGATCCACTAAGGTAATGAGATTCGATCCGTTAAATGATAGCTTAAGAAATGAGTTTGCATGTTATGGAGGTTAAGGTTTTTCAATTTTAGGTTACGGGCGATTCTCTAAGTCTCGTCATCTGAATAATAGTTTAACATAACCTATTTATATCATCCTCAAAGTCTCAAGTCGTATAGGTCTTTGTATAAGTCAAAACTGATAAGAAAAGTCTAATTTTACACAACAAACGATTCAGATCAATCTTAGGTAAAAGCATGGATTGATCTAAAGAGGTTTACCCCTTTGAAGATTTGGGTTGATCCATGGGAAAAGCCTAGGATTGACCCACATGTAAAACTACACACTTGGATCGATCCTAGGTATTTTGTTGGATTGTTTCACTCCCATTTAAAGACAATTTTCAAATGTTTAAGCCACAACCACCTATTATGATTATTATTAATTAAACTTGGGTTAAAAGCACATTAAAACCACTTAAGGTACATGGTAATCTAGGTGTTAGGTCCACTTACCATCCTATAAAAGAATCAAGAGATTTGTACAATGATTCAACATAGCTTCGACCTCAATATTTAAGCAATCTTTCAGTAGACTTGTTCTTAATGTTTTAATGTTAACTGTGTTAGACATATATTTGTATATTTCTCCCCACGCTTTTTATGTTTTCTTTTCTTTTTTTGTCTCGTAGGTCAAATGCAATAAAAATGATGATTTACTAACATTGGTACAATTTTATATTTAAAGTATTTTGCAGGTCAATACTACGTTGTTGATGCTGGATACCTAAACGCACTTGGGTTTCTTGCTTTATATCGTAACAAATGATATCATTTACGAGATTATCGATAACAAGGACGACCGCGTTAGAAAATTGAGGTAGTTAATTATAGACACTCCTCATTGCGTAATGTGATTGAATGCTGTTTTGGAATATTAAAGGCAAGATTTCCAATTTTAAGAATGGCTCCAAATTACCCTCTCAGAAGACAACGAATGCTTCCCACTGCTTGCTGAATAATACATAATTTCATCTATTTAGAGACTGAACGAGATAGGCTTTTTGAGGAATATAGGCATGAAGGTATAGAAGTCCCGTATGAAGAAGGTTTAGGCACTGAACAACATGGCATCACAATTGACTTAACTCAAACTACCCTTATGGCACAAGTTAGAGATAATATTACAACATCAATGTGGGAGGACTATTGTCAAGGTCGTCCGTAGTAATTCATTTTGTTCGATTTTGTAGTTCACACTTTTTTTAGTGTGAAGTTGATTGGATTTACTAATATGTATGTTATTATGCATGGACAATATTTGAACTCTATCATGTTAATGTAGTATTTGAACTCTTATCATGTTAATGTAGCAGGTTTCATTTATATCTTTATTAATTCCTATCATTATTATATAATTATACTTTAAAATTCATTATTTTTACTTGGTTTGGATAAATAAATTTTGATTTCAATATTTGAAGGTAAGAATAAAGATAGAGAAGGCTTTGCCAAATGTATTTTCACTGTTTTCATTTTTTGAAAACAGTTTTCATTTCTATAAACCCAAGGAATTTTCTAAATCTTAAAAAACCAATTTTTGAAAATGAAAATAGAAAATAAAAATATAAAATGTTTTCACGAACCAAATGGGTCCTCAGGTTTTTAGCTTTCTATCTTTAAAAATGATTGATCCTTCTGACCAACTAGGAATGCAATGATGACTCATATTCTATGAGTAAAAATCGAGGGTCTACAATTAGCTAAAATAGGGAGCATGATTGAAGTAGCTAGTCTAAGAGCAACTCCATGGGACTCCCTATTTTGGCTCCTTAGCTAACGTAAAGAGCCAAAACACAAAAATCATGCTCTAACAGGCTCTCAACTTCTCTCTCTATTTTAATTTCTCCCTAAATGACTCCCTACATGTAGGGAGCCAAACTCACTCCCTATTTCCTTATTTTAATATCTTTTTGAGAGAATGTGTGTGATAACACAAGTTTTGTTAAATAATTTAATATTAATTCTTTAAGTCAAAATTTAAAACAATAATAAAATATTCCATGATTAGCTAAAATAGAGAGCATGGTTGGAATAGATAGTGTAAAAGTGGTTAGCTAAAATAGGGAGCCATTTGTGAAAATTTTAGGGAGCAAGATTGGAGATGCTTTAAAATGGCTAGCTAAAATAACTTTTAGCTAAAATAGGGAGCCATTTGTGGAAAATTTAGGGAGCACGGTTGGAGTTGTTCACGAGCTCTAACAAGTTTTTTATTGAAATATTTTTTAAAAGTTTCTTGATTTTATAACTCTATACCATAAAATTCTTAATATTTTAAATTTATTTGTCTATTTTTTTTTCATGTTAAAAAGAACATTAAAAGTTTAAAACTTTTTAACCAAAAATCCTAAAATTAGATACAAAGCAAAGCTTTGCAAATATTTACAGGCATCGGAAAAAAAAGAATGAAGAAAAAGAATAGAGGGTTAAAATAGAATATTCTTTCTAGGGTTTCTCCTGGGTATAAATATTGGTGTTTTCTTCACTCTATCCTTCTCTTTTGCGCGGTGCTTGTTAAGGTTTCAGCCTCTCTCTCTTTTTCTGCATCGTCGTCATCATCAAATGGCTGTCACCTTCTCAGATCTCCACACGCAATCAGGCCTCAAATCACTCGATGGGTTCCTCTCCGGGAAATCCTACATCTCTGGGTATTTCATTGAATCCCTACTCCAAATTCTATATTCTCCATGTTTCTCTTCAATAATTCTTGTAATGACATGTATGTATGGACGCCTACTTTTGCTCTATTTGAATTCACTCATTGGGTAATTTCAGGGATCATCTGACGAAGGATGATGTAAAGGTATACGCAGCTGTGTTGGAGCAGCCAGGAGATGCGTTTCCCAATGCAAGCAAGTGGTACCACTGTGTTTCTTCGCACCTCGCCCCAAGGTTTGTGCCTTGATTCACTTTCACTTTGATTTACTATTATACCTTATTACACTATGTTTGGATTGAGAGATTGGAGAACAGAGTAGAGGTTCTCATTAAAAGAAGAAAAAAGAAGAGACGAGAAAGTTAATTTACTTTCTATTCACCCTATTTGGATAAGTAGGAGAGCAAGTTGGGGAAATACAAGAGAAAATCTTAACGTGTAATTTTCAAATTAACCCCTATTGCATAATAAACAAAATTACCAAGTACCATGCCTTGAAAGTGTGAAATTCGTTAACAAGGCTTAATACTTTGGTCCAAAAACAACGATACATGAAATTCTAGATGAAGGCAAGTGTGTTTGTGGGTTACATTAGGAAGGTGTACTTATGGTTATATTTGGTATTTTGAAAGCCGTATATGGGCTTAAACACTGGTTAAGCAGTGTTTAATGTTTTTGAGGTTGATGCTTGACTAAGCACTGGATTTGCATTGGGTGTTTGGATTTGTAGATAAATATCCCCAGTAAAGGGACCCGAAGATTATATGGTTTGTTAAGCCATGGAGATTATGAGAACTGTTTGGTTCCGTAAATTATCAAATTTTGTTAACTTCTATGCATCGCAACTATAGATTTTTAATCATTACCAGAAAAAATAAAAAATAAAAAAGAACTATAGATTTTTAATTGGTACTGTAGTTATACCAGTTATGTTTGTAAATTCTTATGTAAATGTCATGAAGAAAACCCATACATGTATCTTTGTAAAAGATAAGATACTATACATGGTACAGGTGGTGCTCCTTATGGCTGCACGGCTCATTACTAGGAAAAGATAAGAGTCCATTACACATATTTATGGGTTTCTAAATACTTTACAGGAGTCAAGGTTCATATTATTTATGTTAGTGCTATCATTTGATTCAACTTTTTGTGATAAGAATATGGTGGTCCTAGTCTAAGATCACAAGGCCTCAACTAGATTTTATATTATGTGGGTTATCCTATATTTATGCTGTCATTTAAGCATCGTATTTTTGTGTCCCGCCATGTCACTTTTTTATTTCTTCCAAACCAAAAAAAAAAAGAAAAAACTCTCATTTCTTTGGACTAGAGGAGAAGCATATAATACTAATTTACTTTTTGAATGTATTGCTCTAAATTTAATGGAAGAGTGAAATAGGCTAAATTTCACGGCCTACGTCAGCCTGTGTTAACAACTGGCTATCTCATGGATAAAAGTGTGCATCCCTTTAGTGTCCAATCAAGGTATTTTGTTAGGTCCTAATTGTCTATTCCAATGATGATGTTACATGATGTGCATTTAAAAAAAATGTGAACTTTGCTTGGTGATTTATCTAGAGTTGGATGTTATTTTAAAGATTAATTCCTTTTGGTTTTATGAGAAGCGTGGATGTTGTTTGAAGAAACACTAACCCTTATGAACCCTTCTAATAACAAATTTTGGGTACGGGCCACAATCATTATGTAACCTTTTTGACTGGCCACATGCTAGATTTTACATTATGTGAAAGTACATAATTACTATTTTACATTATGTGAAAATCCATAATTACTATGTTATATTTCAATCTGTTTCAATAATTTCTTTTTGAAAATCCTAGTTGTCCATTCCAATGATCAGGTGCAATCTTGGGTTAGATTGGTCACATTTTCTGACTTTCCGTTCTTTGTTTTTTAATCTGTTAAGTGGTAGCCCATCACTTGGACAATATAGATTTATGTTCCGTGCCTTATGTACTATAAACAACCTCTGAATTTACTTGGTAGATCCATTTTTCTTTTCATTTTGAGCTCTCTCTCAGCCCATCATTTTCTGACTTTCCGTTCTTTGTTTTTTAATCTGTTAAGTGGTAGCCCATCACTTGGACAATATAGATTTATGTTTCATGCGTTATGTACTATAAACCCTCTGAATTTACTCGGTAGAATCATTTTTCTTTTCATTTGCGTCTCTCTCGCTCTAAGAAAGGATTAAAAATGGTCTGTTCTGTTAGTTGTTCTTCTCCGTACTGTGGAAGTGGTAATCTGACACTTGATTGTCAAATGTCATCTTCTCTCTTTTCATCCTTTTTCTTTTCTCTTGTCATTCCCTCCCCTTTGATATTACAGTTTACAAGATTAGAGAGCTTGGCATCGTGGTTTCTATTGGAAATATTTTATGTAGGCTCGTGTAAAATGTTGTCTTTTCTTTTCTTCTTTTCATTTTTTCCCCTTCCATATTGTTGTTTACAACAGTAGAGAGCCTGAGATTATGGTTTCTATTGGAAATACTTTGTGCAGACTCATGTCTTTTGTTGATTTGCTGGACAAATTATGGTTTTAATTTTTCCTTTTTGTCCTACTTTCCTTTTCCATTAGTTTCTATGTTAAAATGCATTGTTAGTTTACTCCCAACAATTTTTTGGTGGTATTTAGCCCCTAGACAAAGCAGTAGACCTGCTGTGAGGATAATGTAATCAAGTGCAGCCCTTTAACCACGTCTATTTTCTTCTCTCTATATTAAATATAGAATGAACATGTGGCAAGAACTTTGGTGTATTTTTATTTATTTTGACTGTTTGTTCAACTATACGAACATGTGCCTTCTCCATTTACGTTTTCATTTATTAACTGTGTATGTGAAGGATATACTTTGTACTCCGTGCAATTTTTTCAACTCATGTATTCTTTTATTTATGCGGTAGCTTCCCTGGAAAAGCTGTTGGGGTGAGAATAGCAGGCCAAGCTGCTCCAGTTGACAAAGCTAAGGTCTGTATTTCCATTTTTTTCTAAATTTTTTTGTTTATATGTTTATCCGGATTATTTATTTCTTTGTTGCAATGAAAAGAAATTTATATTTGCACTTTGTACTTCTTTGTATGGTAATATAGATATACAAAAGCATGCTCCTTGCATTGGTAACATTCTGATTATGGTGTTGACTGTTAGCCCAAAGTTTACACTAAGATGATTGTTAGCCCAAAATTTACACTCAAATTATTATTAGGGTCCAAGTTCCTCCAATGAAGAAGGCTGCTTTGAAGCTAGATATAGACCCAAACTCCATTTGAAGCCATGCATATAGAGAGATGATGGCATATATATGGAGTGGTGATGATGATGTGTGTGTGTGTCGAAACCAAAATCAACCAGATTATAATCAGGTTCTTATTGAGTAACCCGAAACGAACCTGGTTGTGAAAATCATTCACCTAAACCCGTTTATTTCTGGCGGGTTGACAGGTGTGGATGGCAGCCCTCCTTATTCTCTAATAAAGCTTTGTCAGAAATTTAAAAAATAATAACTCTACCATAACTGTATGTACCTAAAAGGTTTTTGGATGTAGCGATGGTTGCTCATTCTGAATTATAGAATGGCTGTGAGAAGTATCTTGAATGGCATTTTGGAACTGTTTGTCTTGGTTCAGTGCAATGTCTTAGTCTTAATATTTGGTTTGAAATGTATGAAGTGGAAATACAACCTTTTGGTTCTTGATTGGACCTAGAGAATTTAATTGCCAGTCTTGGAGGGAGGGAGGTAGGGTTTATCATGTCAAAGTAATCTATCTGATTGACTAGCCAGTTTTGTTGGTCCAGTTATTTTTTTTTTTTGTTGAATTTTGATTTTTTTTTTTAATTATATATCTTATCAATCAAAAATTTAATTTACGAAGCTAAAAGAAACAGAGGTGGACAAGAAGTCCTGCCAAAAGTTTGAGTGCATTCAAAAATGGCAAAGTACAAGGTTATTCAGAACCTCCAAATCTTTAGTTGTGTATACGCTTGAGTTTTCCTTGGTACCTGTGTCATTCAACTTTTTCATAGTAACTGAATCATTCAAGTAAAAATAATTTCCCCTGAATTTGCCAGGATGCTCCTGCTGGAGATGATGATGATGACCTAGATCTCTTTGGTGATGAGACAGAGGAGGAAAAGAAGGCAGCTGAGGAGAGGGAGGCAGCTGTTAAGGCATCCTCCAAGAAGAAAGAGAGTGAGCTTCATTTATAAATTTCTTTACCATATATATTTTTTTTATCTAGAAAAACATAATTAAGTAGCTGTTTCAAGTTAATGTTTTGACATGTCACTGAGATTCTCAATTTCTTGCTATATGATGAGAAATCCTCAACTTTTGATAAGAAGTTTTTTGTTGCTCATCATACCTTGAACTAGTGAACATAGGTTGCTCCTTTGCTCCTATAAAAATCACAATAAGATATTTATTATTTTTTTAAACCTTTTTTTCTCCACTCCTGCTCAAAACTGGTAGCTCAGCAAAATTGTACTATCTCTGCTATTGGTTCTCTTACAGTTTTGACACGAGTGTTTCATAAATCTAGGTGGGAAATCTTCTGTTCTTTTGGATGTGAAACCTTGGGATGATGAGACAGACATGAAGAAGCTAGAAGAGATTGTTCGCAGTATCGAGATGCCAGGCCTTTTGTGGGGGGCATGTATGGTTTGAATTTTATCAATTTGAACACTTATTAAAACTCTTTTCTATTATGTTGCCTTTTCTATAATATTTTTCCTATGTAAATATTTCTCATCTGAATTATTGCAGCCAAGCTGGTTCCTGTTGGTTATGGAATAAAAAAACTTACAATCATGATGACTATTGTGGATGACCTTGTATCCGTGGATACCCTCATAGAGGAGCGTCTCACAGTTGAGCCTGCCAACGAGTATATTCAGAGCTGTGACATTGTGGCCTTCAACAAAATCTAAAGAAGTAATCCTTTTGTTTTCAATTTTATAGTGTAGTCATTTTCGTGAGGTAATTTTAGTTGTTTGCATTTAGTTGTGTTCCCTTCTTTTTTGGCCTTGCCTCTGTAATGTGGTGGGTTCTATTTTCTTGATCTGGTGAAAGATGGGACTCAAACATCAGAGAACCCCTTTGTCATTGTGTTTTATTGAATGATTCTCTCATACAAAGCCTTTGTAGGCTTAAGGGGTTGAGGAACGTATTTCATTCAAGTTTATGTGCTTCTCTGTCTTCAAGGCTTCATTTCTTTCTTTCTGAGTAATGCTAAGCATTGCAACAACAAATCACTAATGGGTAGTTTTGAAAATTCACATTCTTTCTTTCTTGCAGCGATAACTTGTTGTGATGCATAGCATTTTTCTTCTTTAAATATCAAGTAAGATCTAAGCCCCACATGAAAATCACATGGTCGGCCATTCACATAATCACTCCCTGTTCCCAAGTCCAAACCATGCATGGGCGGATTTCAATATGGCCATGCAAGACCCCACTCTCATGGTGCCTTCTCACATTCCACTCACTTGGTGATTAATTAAACCTATTATAGTTTAAGCTTTTTAAACTTGATTAACCAACTCAATCCCTTTATCAGAATTATCACCTAATTATATTTTAGGCCAATGCTATTTGTGCTCCACGAATAGCAAACCTGTCAGTCAACAAAGGGTTATAATGATTAGTTTGCTCCTCGTGTAAAAACTACACAAAATCTTTAGTTTTATATATTTTGGCATTCTACTATTTTATTTTAGAAAACGATCCTTGGGTAAAATATTCATTTTTTGAATATCATGTTTCATAAAAAATCACAATTATCTAAGGGACAGACTGCAAAATTGTGATATTTCAAATAACTTTTAAGTTTAAGAATACAGTATTTGCGGTTTTTCAAAAACTGACCATTAGATCTCAAAATATGTTTTGCAACTGACTTTATGAAAGTACAAAATGGATTGCAGATATTATCCGACATATTTTATCATTAATAATAATAGTAATAATAAAGCATAAGATACATCCCCATGAACAATACAGTTAATCATGTGCAATTAATATTAGTAATGTCTGGGTTGGTGATGAAATCTTGTGTCAGGTGAGTATGTTTTTCTTTTTGGGCTACTTCTTTCCTTGTTTAAGAGAAAAAAAATGTAGTTTTAAGAACAGAGTTAAGGTGGTGGTCCCTAAATAGCCACAGGAGGCAGTAGGCACAAAAATTGTCTACACAAATTACATTCAACATCCTTGTTCTTATCCAAAATAAAATTTTGGGTTTATCGTTCTTTTTGTGCCATGAACTTTAAGGAAAATACCAATGTCGTCTCTAAATTTTAGTTTTATTCGATTTTTTCTATAAGTTTTAAAAGTTGTACCAATATAGGACATTAATTGAAAGAATCAACATTCCGTTAGTCAAATGTCACATGACTGTCTACGTGGCAGTCACGTGGATTTGATGTGGCTTAAGTTGTTATTAATCAAGCAACTTAAGGTACTAAAATGTCATTAATCAACCAATTTAAGTCATGTCAGATTTACGTGGTTGTCACGTCAAACCCACGTGGTTGCCATACAATCAGTCATGTGACTGCACGTGATATTTAACTAACGAAATGTTAGTTTCGTCAGTCAATGTCCTACATGGGTACAACTTTTAAAATTTATGGATTAAATCAAACAAAACTAAAGTTTAAGGACCACATTGATATTTCCCTCAAAATTCAGAGTACAAAAAGATCAATAACCCTAAAATTTTTCTCGAGAAGTTGGTTCTGGTTTGATTTGAATAATGCCTTTTTCTATGTCTCAAAAATTAAAACCACAGAGACGATCACAAACTTGATTTCACTTTTGTATTATTACTATATATTATTACTATTACCGTTATTATTATTATTTTTGGTTACAAGGAATAGGATCAAATCCATAATCCATTATATTCCTAATTATCCATTACATGGAATAAATGCTAATTTGCATTAGCCTTTTTGAAATCGCTTTTAGAGTTTAAAATTTTACTTGATTTAAAAGATGGAGTGATATTCATTTTTAGGCGATTTGAAGGATGATAGAATGGTTGACAAAATTTTTATACTAAAAGTGACTGTGGCATAGGATAGCTAGAAGGCTAATTTTTCACGATCACTTTTAGTATCAAAATTTTGATTTGTAAAGACATGGTTTGAATATAACTCTAAATAGATATGTGAATATATAATTCTTTAAAAGTGATTTTAGAAAAAGACTAACGCAAAGGAAGCTTAAACCTTTGGTCTCACTTTAACTCAATTATATTCTTGTGAATATTTTAGAGAAAGTGAATATGCTGTGGGGAGAGAGAAAGAGGAGGCTAGGCAAGGAGGAGGATGATAAACTATTTTCGAGTGAAGTTGCTGAAGAAGGTTATGTTTGGCCTCGAACTCCAAAAATAATTTTTTGTTTTTAGATCGAGTTCAAAACTTAGAAAATAAGAAATAATTTTTTTTTAATTTTCTATTTTTATTTATTCTTGTCTTCAAAGAATAAGTTAGTCAAATAAATGTTTTAGATTATTTTTTATTTAATTATGAAAATAAAAAATTAATAGTCAAACATATATATATATATATATATATATATATATATATACAGAAAAGATCCATTGCAGTCCGGACTGCAATGGACTGCACGGCTATTTGTTAGTGTTCCGGTGGTCGGTTCCAAATTCCGACCGTTGGATATGATGCTCACCCACTGCATGCCACGCCTGCAAAATATCATACCGATCCGACGGTTGAAATTTTGAAAAACCAGCCTTAAGCATAAATGAAATTTATATATAGTCTTTGGTGATTTCAGTCTACTTAAGACTAATGCAGAGGAAGCTTAAACCTTTGATCCCACTTTAACTCAAATATATTGTTGCGAATATTTTAGAGAAAGTGAATATGCTGTCGGGGAGAGAGAAGAGGAGGCTAGGCAAGGAGGAGGGTGATAAACTATTTTCGAGTGAAGTTGCCGAAGAAGGTTATGTTTGGCCTTGAACTCCAAAAATAATTTTTTGTTTTTAGATCGAGTTCAAAAATTAGAAAATAAGAAATAATTTTTTTTTTAATTTTTAATTTTTAATTATTCTTGTCTTCAAAGAATAAGTTAGTCAAATAAATGTTTTAGATTATTTTTTATTTAATTATGAAAATAAAAATTTAATAGTCAAATATATATATATATATATATATAAAATCTATTTTTATGGAGATAAAAATCAGCTACTTGATAAATAATTAAATGATGGGAGTAGAGAGAGAGAAGATCTGACTGATGAAGGTGGTGTATGTTGGTACAATGGATGTAGTTGAAGAATGAAGAGAGGTGGGGACAAAACCACCACTGGAGCAACATGGGTGGGTGTCAACTGTCAAGCGTTAGCCATATTTGATGTATCCACTCCCACACATGTCACTGTCAGTTAGAAGGGAATTATAATGGTTGGGATTTGGAAAAAGAGCAAGGTGGCAATTTTTGTCTTCTTGCCGTTTAATAACTCATATCAAGATGGCACTTAATCAGATTCAAAGGCAATTTGGGGTTGATGAAGATGTATGGTAAAATTTTCATATTAAAAGTGATTTTATCATGAGCATTTCTAGTATAAAAATTTTGATATATGAAGATATAATTTTAAATAATATGTGAAGAAATAGATTTTTAGAAGTAATTTTTTAAAAAATTAATGCAAACGGACTGAAGCCAGACATTTCCCTTTCATTAGTTTATACTCCATCCTCTAATATTTGTAAGTCATACAAAATTTATTGATTAGTAAAATAATTAAACATTACTTTAAGAAAAAAAAAAATCACTTCTACTAATAAAAATCACTTCTACTAATAAAACATTATAAGTCATCTAGAAGTGATTACAGCTCATTTCTATGGATCAAGTAGAATTTTGAGTTCCAAAAATAATTTTTGGCCGAACTAGTCTGAACGAGACCAAAGTTCACCTCCCTTGAACTGATATCTTAGCAAGTCCAATAAAATTATATGTAATTCTCAAGAAATAATATGGGCCTTAAATACGTGAAATATTCTAGTAAACATTTCAAAGTGAATAGACCATTTCAAACAATACTTCATAAATCATATATATGGGTTTTTATCAATGTTTTAAAACCCAGATCGGCCTGGCTGGTTGAATCGGGACCCGAGTCCCTCTCTGGGTGGATTAACCCCCTAAAACCCAATCAAGTAAAATGAAAATCGGTCAACCCACCGGTTGAACTGTCGGGTTTCCGGGTTTGGTAGTGGGTCACTAAACTCGGCCGAGTTTTTTACAAAATAAAAAATTAGTCAAAATGACTAAAATAACCCCCAACTTTCTTAAAAAATCTTAAAGAAATAAGGGATAAAGAAGTAAATTAACCAACAAGCACTCCCAAATTTGAATCTAGAGGCTACTGAGTATGTACTAGGCACTTCTTTTGTTTTTTTAATAAAAAACATGGGACCAATTATACAAAAATAAAAAATAAAAAATAATCCTACTTGCCTTCTTTTTTTTTTTTAACAAATAAAATACTAAAGAGAAGTACTAGGACACTTGTTAGCCTTATGGTTTCCACCCATATTTGTTAAATGATTTTGATGATAACAAACGTTGTATTTTGATCTCTCATGTGTATATGAATACATTGTTGTATTACATATGAATATATTGATATATTGCATATGAATATTTTGTTGTTCATTCATGTTCATTGCCAAACCTTTTTGAATGAATGTTTATTGTTTGACAATGTCATATTTGTTACTTTATTAATATTGTCATATCTACTGAATGTTTGTTTGACTAACCTTGTTAATAATTGACATTATCCTATAGTTCTTATATATCTATCTTAGAATATATGATTATAAAAATATGATTCAAGTTATCTTTGAAGTGAAGTTCAAATCATCATGAAGTTTTTGCACTTCATTGAACCTTATGTGGATGTGAATATGTTGCATATTCACTTAAACACTTTGAAGAGCAATTGCATTGATGCAATCCTATCATGAGCCACAACATTATTGAAGTGTAATGATGAAGCCAAGCAAGCCTATCACAAGCCAAGCACAAGACTTGAAGAATCAACTATGAAGATCTTTATTTCTTTCTTGTGTAAGAGTGCTTAGGATTTATTATGTAAATCTCTCTATAGGATGAACTACACTGGCTCAATTGACTATGACTTAAAGACCATAGGTTTTAACTTTGGAAAATCACATTTTGGTCAAAAATTGATTTAAAATCATAGAGGGCTATATGGACTCAAAAGACAAAATGTTTTATAAAATGTTGTTTTTTTGCTGACGAAAACTTCAAACTTCAAATGGTCATATCTCCCTCATCCGACTCCGTTTTCGATGATCTTTATATGGCTGAAAAGCTTGAGAAGTATAGTTTTTGAATATGTTACTTTTAGCTCAAGAAAAAATTGGAGTTAGTCAACTAACCCATGATTTCTAGTCGACTAATCGCAGGGCAGTAGCTATGTTTTGGAAAAATGAACTTCTAGTCGACTAACACACCTTTCCTAGTCGACTAACTGTGCCCGGAAACTTTTTCAAAGGCATTTTAAACCTTCTAGTCGACTAAGTATGTTGGTCTAGTCGACTAATCATGCCCAGGAATCAAAATGGCTATGAAATTTGAATGCTAGTTGACTAAACACTTGTGTTTAGTCGACTAAGACTTGTCTGCAACTCCAAACGGCTCTATTTTTGCCTCTAACGGCCATTTCTTTTGATGGGTCTATATATACTCATTTTATGAGTATTAAACAAGCTAATGAACACACACAAACTCAAGCCAACATAGTTTACATCATTCTTGTGTGAATTAGTCAAAGATTCATTTTTCTCTCTTGAGCCCAATATTAGTTCATATCTTTAAGAGATATTAGTGAGAGCTTTTGTTTGTACATCATGAGTTTCTCTATTGTACATATTCTTAATCTTCATTTGTAATCTTGTGAGAGTTAAGGGTTTTGTGAAACTCTTGTGGGTGAGAATCTACCACCTTGAAAGTAGATTGTGGGTGAGAGTTTTCCACCTTGGAAAGAAGGCTATTGTAAAGGTTTCTCCACCTTGAAGGAGTGATTCATAGTTGATTGTGGAATCCTCAAGACGGATCTCTTGAGGCGTGGATGTAGACGGAGATCGAACCACGTTAAAATCCCTGTATTTGAATCTCTCTAACTCTATCTCTTGCATTTAATTTTGTTTAATTGGTATATATCTTATTGAGTTTTGATTCATTCTCATATTCTCTTCATCTTCAATTAAATTTATTATCTTGCTTATCTTCCGCTGAATTTAATTGAACCAAAATTTTATTTTGGTAATTAGTGTTAAAGTTTGCAAAACCTCTATTCACCCCCTTCTAGAGGTATATACTTGGGCGAACAACACTTTTCTCACAAACAAATTACAAACTCAAAGTTTTTACTAATAAAAAAAAATCAACCAATTTGTAGTTGATAGTCAAGGTTGTGTAATTAATACTGAGGCTGACATTATTAACCGTGCTAACCTTGGTATGGAAGTTATGCATGGACGTAACGCTCATAACTTCCCTCTAGACCCTGCTGCTGTCGAAGCTCCATCTACAAATGGATAAGACTTCAGTCTTAGTGTATACGAGTTCTTGAAAGTAAAGGAGCAATACCAACCCTCTTGATAAATCCTGATATCGGAGATTCCCCACCTACATCACCTCCTACCGTCGCTCCTATAGACTCATGGAAGAATCGTCATTTTTCTTGTGAGAGACAGGTCGACAACGTTAGTCTCAGCGCTGAGAACGAGATTATTCGTCGTCTTGATTCATACCATCTAGGGAAGTTTTTAGAGCCTATTGAGTTCTACATACTTGAGTTAGTACGTGATTTTTATCACTTCGCTAGGTTTGTTGATTCGGGTGAGGGTGCCATTCATTATACACTTCGTGATTCTGCTATTACCATTACTCCTGAGAGGATTGGTAAGTATCTAAGCACACCTAGACCTTCTCGTCCTATTTTCCCTTCTGCTTCTAGTAAGGGTCCCGGGGATGACTTTTTGCTTACTGAGTTATATGTGCATCCGTCGAATTTCAAGGTCAAATTCGTTCAGGGTTTCTTAAGAAGTAGTACATGCTACTTAACTTAGTTGTTCAGTGAAACATTGTCCCTCAGGGTCATCGTCTGCACTTTCATCATGACAGGCTCAGCTGTTGTTTTCCATGAAGGGTGGCAATTCTATTAACTTTCCCAAGATGCTTTGGAATGCATCAAGAAGACTGTGGTATCCTTCAGTACTTCTTCAGCTTTACCCTTCAAGGTTATGATCACTCGACTATGCCTTCAGGATAGTGTTTATGTGCTTCCTACCGACTCTAGGCTACCTCCAATGCCTGGAGCTATCACTATACAGTCTCTCTCGAGAAGTACTGCCACATCTACTCCTAATCCATAGGGTACTGGTCCTACCTTTGCCCATCAGTCTTGACATACGACCATGGACACCATATCTGCAAAGCTCCATCGCTTGTTTGAGTATGCTGATCGTCTGAATGATCATTAGGCTGAGATGAATCAAATTCAGGTTTATATTCATCGTCACCTTAAGGGCATTGAGCGCTATCTTGGGCTGCCTTCACCTATTGATGATCATGTTATCCCTCCTTTTACTGCTCTTACCTCGGATGAGTCTGAGTCCGATGAGGAGAGTGCTGAAAGTAGTGGAGAGGAGGACGGAGGACTCTTAGGCTACTATTGTTTTTTTTTTTTTTTTTGGTGTTCCCTTTGTCATTTGTGACAAAAAAAGGAGTAGTTTATTTAGGTTTGTTTTTAGGTTTAGCTTGGTTTAGTTAGTGTTTGATATATTTTTTAATTCTCATGTGTTTACTTTACCCATTTAGAATTGATATATGTAATAGTGAATTACTATATGATGAAATGGAAATATATTTTGGTTTTTGGATGTGTTGATAGTCTTATTTGAGCTTGATTCGATGCTTGTTATCATTTGCGATCATATGATTGCTTCATATACTGGTTTTGCTGTTCTTCTATGCTTCACGTGGTATTTGTGTGATTTTTGCGCAGAAAACAAGTATAAGCTCAAAACTTGGCAACTTAGAATAGGTTGAGTTGGTTTTTTTGGTTTTTGGCTTTGGGGGAGTGCTTAAGTGCTTTAATTGTACAAGAGAAGGGGAGATTCGTTTTTGAAGTTGAATGTATCGTTTTTGTTTCTTGTGTCTTTTGTTTTTAAAGGTTTTGTCACCGAATTGCCAAAGGGAGAGTTTGTTAGGTTTACTATGTATTAGTGTTGGCTAATTCGGATGTCAAAAGCCTGAGTATGTGATTGGTCTCAAGCCCATAATCATTAGAAGCTTAAGTTGCAGTATTCAAGCATAAGAGAATTGCGTCAAATCGACAAAGTCTTGTATCTTAAGCTCGAATTGCATTCAAATGAGGCTTAATGTCCTATGAATGTAAAGTTTGACTTAGAACCTAGGTTAATTTATTGACCATAGGTAGTTTAAGTTGTCCATAGTACCTAAGAATGATCTATACATGCTTAAGTGGAATGCCTAATATACCTAGAGATGATTCACATTTTGAATTTGGTAACAAAAATATTTTAAAATAATTAAATTTTAATTTTTTGACAAAGTGGATCGATCCAAGATTTTATGTTAGATCGATTCAAGGTTCAGAAGCTTTTGGATCGATCCAACCAATTTTACAGGATCGATCCAAATATACAAGTTTTTGAAAATCTTCTATTTTTGCAGTTTTTTATTATTGGTTTTTACTTATACCAACCCCTATACGATTAGGGAACATTGTTAGGGTTATAGATAGGTTATTTTAGCCTATGTTACAGGTGTTGAGAATTATTAATTCATCTTTAACTTAATTTTGAGAAACCCTAGCCTGCATAGCATGCAACAACTTCTTCATGGTGCTTAGCTTCTAGTTTCATGTTTTTACTCTTTTTGATCTTCGATCTGGAGAGGTTGCAAACCACACCCAGTTTGTTTAGAGGAATTCAATGGATCGAATCTTGTTGTTAGCCTTAGTGGATCTCCAAGGTGGTTGGATTTAGCTGCTGGAATTCCTATGGTTGCCGTTAGTTACAGTGTTGATGCACTGTTGGTACGTTGTGGGTTGCAAAGACGTATCATGGAGTTCGATATAAGGTGAAGATTGTACTAATTCATGGACTTGTCCGAGAAAAAGCTTAAAGACGGCGTGAGCTACTTAGTTTGTGGACTCAAGTGTTTGGTCGTAGTGTCAGAGTCTTATAAGTTGTATTTTTCATAGTGCTTCCATATCTTCCAGAGGGTTTTTACCCTATTAGGGTTTTCTTATATATCTATGTGTTCTCTGCTTTACTCTTCCGCCGTTGTGTAATTGTTAATTGTGTTAGAGGTATGCCCTAAAACCAATCCTAAAGAGCATATCTATTTCATATTAGGGTAAAAAGGTATAACTTGTCGTTTATATATTCAATCATATATACGATAATGTCAATGAATAAATGATAAGAGAAATATGTATCTCAAGTTATTGAGATATGGAGACTCATATTTCTCATACACATTTATTCTAAAAGAGTTCCTGCTCATAGGTTTATTAAAGAGGACATTTATTAAACCGACAAGAGTAGTACAGATTTAAATTGACTCCATTGGGAGGATAGGTAGTCTTTCCTATCAGTGTAGTAACACTTAGGTTAATCTGTGGGTGCATATTAGAGAATATGTACACTGAACTTGATCTGCTAGAATATTCCTATAGAGATTAAGTCAAAGGAATGTTCTTATGTTACGTCCATTTACTTGGTAATCCTAAGACCTGAGACACCATGGACGTCTTATGTCTAAATTATTAGGGTTTGATAGTGTTTTATACAGCATTATCCCTAAGGTTGTAGTCGACACTCATTGGCTCTAATAAGTTTTGCATGAAGACAGATGAGTGGTCAATAAGGAATCATCACTCACATTATTATGAGAGAGAATGTCATGGTCAGTTCTCAAAGATAACTCTCAATGTGAATCTCTGGCCAGAGTGATAGGTGAACTATGAAAGTGTTTCATAGGGTTCATCTTATTGAGATTATATTTTGAAGAACATATGACAAAATGTTGAGATAGGGTTTGACTAATATTTATACCCTGATTATCTTAACTACGACATTAGGGGATGAAGGATTAAGTAATAAGAAGGGTTCACATAGTTCTGCTATTCACCCACACCTAGGGCATGTCATGACACATTGCTAGACGTCACTCATGACCGGTGAAAGCCTATTGATAAAGTGTTATCAATGAGGGAAAAATTGGAATCGTTCCAATTGAACCTTAAAATAGAAAGTTTCTATTTTAGGAGACATGGAGATGTCCCTATTCACTGCTCGGTTGGGGTGAACCCAAAGGGTCACACACAATAGAGCATAAGAGAGTCTTTTGAATTAAAGAGAAGAAAATATTCTTATTTATTAATTATTTAGTCCTTATTATTAATGGTTAATTAAGGAGGGACAAAATAGTAAATAAATAGAATATTCTCTATATATAGAGGTTTAAGTCAAGCTAGCACAAGTAACCTAGCCTCCGCATTAGAAGAAGAAGACACAAACAAGGTGAGAGCACCCAAGGGCCATGAGCTCTCTCTCCTCTCTCTAAACCGTGTGCTCATCTTCTCCCTCTCTAGTTTGCCTCTTGCTCAAGTGTTGAGGAGTTGCAAAGATTCAAAAGGTCCTGTGTTCGTGTGGATACTTTTGGAGACTTCATACGTTTGAAGTTCGAGTTCATCAATCACAATCGAAAGGCTAATCAAATAAGTATACTTTATGTTTGATAAATATATGTGCTTGTTTGTTTATCTCATGTCCCTATGCTTGTTCGAATCCTACCTGGATATTCGATGATGGTTTCATGTTCTTAAAAACTTTTATTTTGTCTTCCGCTGCGATTCCATGTATTTCGAATATCCTTTCAAATTGAACACTTAAGATTATTGGGTCATTGTGAAATCCTTAATTCAAAAGATAGTATCCTTTTAATTTCAATGTGTTTTTAGATTGAGGTCAACATTATCCAATGTAAATAAATGCTCCATAAGTAAAAGTTCCTAAATAATTGTTGTACCAAGTATTAACCCTAGAGGAGTTGAATAAGGTTTAGGAAACTTTTCTAATGAAATTACCCAATAAAAGTTATTATTTAATTCTATATGCAATGTACACACAAGCAACCAAACAATATAATAGAGGAGAGAAGAGTAGGGACATCAAACACAAGGTTTTAACATGGTTCGACACTCCTCGCCTACGTCCACGCCTTAAGCTCCAAAATCAAGGTTTCTCAATCCACTATCACAAACATTCTTTCAAGGTGGAGAATACCTTTACACTTCAAGAGACACGAGCTCTTACAACCAAGCTTTAAATTGAGTACAATCTTCAAGCTTCTCAAGGATTAACCCCAAACCCTTCTAGCAACAAGAAAAATACAACTTGTTGTACAAAGATGCTTTCAAATAAGTTGAGTAGTACAATGTAAACTCACACTAAATATCCTTAAATATAGAAACTAACGCGGGGATAATAAATTGATTGAAAGCTTGAGAGTATTGAATGCTTCTATTTTTTATATGAATAAATCCCCTAGTTAACCTCCAATGCTACTTTTAGGTTTACCATGTATTAGTGTTGGTTAATTCGGATGTCAAAAGCTTGAGTATGTGATCGGTCTCAAGCCCATAATCCCTAAAAGCTTAAGTTGCAGTATCAAGCATGAGAGAATCGCATCAAATCGATCTTGTATCTTAAGCTAAAATTGTATTCAAATGAGGCTTAATGTCCTAGGAAGGTAGAGTTCGACTTAGAACCTAGGTTAATTTATTGACCATAGGTGGTTTAAGTTGTCCATTGTACCTAGGAATGATCTATACATGCTTATTGGTCCATTTTCTGTGAAAATTAATAAAATTATGGAAATTGCATGAAGTGGATCGATCCAACCTATTAGATAAGATCGATCATATTTTTCACCTGCATAAGTGGATCGATCATATCTCGTGGCCCGGATCGATCATCGATACAGTGGAGTTTGGATCGATCCAGCCTCAGAAGTAGGATCGATCTAGCTTGTAGGATAAGCCTAATTCAGTGTTTTAACTGCTCTTTTAGTTCTAATTCAGTTGAAACACTTAGGCAATTGTTTAGGACCTATTTAAAGTGGATTTCGAAGGGTTTTCTGTACAGAGCTTAGAATTGAATATCAAATTCTCTTAAACCCTAGTTTTCCCTTAGTTTTCTACGCATCCATAATACCTTGGATCTTCTTTTATATAGAATTAATGCATAGAGCATGATAGTTTAACTATCTCAACTTCATCCCTGCCTTGTTTCTTTTATTCGTGGATTCTAATTGGGACTGTTGATTTCCATTTGCATTATGGACTCAGTATGAGGAACTAGGACTATGGATTTAGTTCATGGGATACTGTGAAGACTAATGTGGATTCGTTAGTTGCTCGTTTAAGATAGGGATTCTACTTGGGCTTGTGGATTCAAGCGTCGTTTTGTGAGTAATGTCACTTTTCTTGTACTTGGTGTTTATTCATAGTGATTTTTACTGTTCCTGAGGTTTTTTTTCCCTTTATGGTTTTCCTCGTAAAAACTTGTGTTCTGTGTGATTGCTTCATTTTCCTTATAATTGTCAACTAAACATTAAGTTAAGGACCGGTAATTAAATTTGCTTTTTCTATCAAGAAATAGTATCCTCGAAATTTCAGCTACAAATAATGAGGGAAAGATGTTTAAATAGGCCTTGAAGGCCATATATCTATTGGGGTACAAAACCCTCTTCATAGGTGGTTGGTGAGAGCATTAAATGTGCTAAAAAGAGTAGTTGCAAAGCATCTTGATCAGTCGAGGATCAATTTGGATCGCTCGAACTAGCTGTTGGGATTCAAATTTGACTTGCAAAACAAACATCAATCGATCAGGTTTAACCCTCGATATCTCGAGCCTAGTACAAAATCCACTGCCATTTCTAGCAACATTCTCGATCACTCAAATTGTCCTCGATCACTCGACCCGATCAATTGAGCACTACCTCGATCACTCGAGGTGTGTAGAAATGCAAAACTAAGTAAATTCTTGAGCCTAGGTGTGATAACCCGTCAAAATTTTTATATTTTTATATTAATAGTTGGGTTATTTTGGATGATCAATTATATTTCAAAAAAAAAAAAACATTAAACTTTTTTAAAAATGACATCCATTTCCCCATTATATATAAAAACCACCCCTTTTTTTTCTTTCTTTATATTTTCAGAGAGCAGAGGGGGACCGTGAGAGAGAGAGTGAGTGAGGGCTGAGAGAGGAGAAGGAAGAGCAACGGTGGAAGGCCACCAGAGCTCGCCGCCGCCGCCGATAAAGGTAAGGTTTGCTTCCCATACTCCTTTCCTTCATCTTTTATAGTTTTTCCTCATACCCATTTTATGGGATTTGAGTCAAATCTTGTGTTTTTGGGAAGGTTATGCTTGGATGATATTTGGGGGTTGTTTTTGTAGTGTTTGGGTGTGGATTTGAAGGATTGATGGGTTGATTTTGTGAGGTTTGGTTAGTTTGTGATAAAAATGGGTTTGTTTTGGTTTTATGCCTAAAACTTTGTGGATCTCAAGATCGAACCATGTGATTTGAGTATTTTTGGTGTAGTTATTGTTTTTAAGGTTTTTCTATGATAGATTTAAAGTTTGGGACTAAGATTTGGTGGGTGTTTGTGATATTTGGGGAGTCTTGGACACTATTCACGCGCACATTGTGGACGTTTTCTGTGTCAACTTCAAATGCTTGTATCTCACTCATCCGAACTTGGATTTGGGTGTTCTTTATATGAACGGAAAGTTTATGAAGTCTAGTTTCTAAATATTTTGGTCTTGTGGTCAGATTCGTGGTAGAGAGAGGGAAAATTTAGAAATACTAGAAATACCCTTTTGGGAGCATTCATTTGCTGTCCGGGTGTGTATCTCTTTAACCGTTTGGACTTTGACCATGAAATTTGATATGTAGCATCTATCCATGCTTTGGATATGTTCCAAATGGTTCAACATTTTTGGTTTAATCGTTGTGAGGTTTTGGGTCTATAAAGTTTGGTTTAAACCGTAGGGTCCGAGTTATGTTATTTTGGGATTCTAGACACTTCGCTTTCTTTTGATTTTCCTTTTGCATCTCTGTTACTTTGTTTCTCAGATTTGGAGAGTCCTTGAAATGACCTTTGCATATGGGATTGCATTAACATTGCATTTGGGAGGCTCGAGGAGCCATATGGGTTGGAACACAAGCGTTTAAGGTAGGGATATGTAACCTTTTTACTGTTGATAATGACATACTTGTTTACAAGCTTCTTTGGAGAACCATGTACACTTTATTAACTCCTTTTTATCAACATAATTCATACCTAAATATAAACCTTATTATTTCACTGTTCTGTTAAATGGATGCCTGGAATATACATGTTTATAAAGTGTGCAGACTATGTGGCATATTTTGAACTATATCAAATAAATTTCAAGAGGAAATATTTTTACGTTTGACAAATTATTATAAATGTGGGTGTTCCTTATGGCGTCCACCCTTGTTTGTTGATTTTGATGATAACAATCATTGTATTGTGATTCTATTAGATTTGCATCTTTCGTATATTTGCAAGTATTCTTGTGTATTTTTTGTAGGCATGAATTGTGGTAAAACACATCCATGATACAAGAAATATGCATATGAATGATTGTTTGGAATATGCATATGATTAAATGTTTATTATGAATTCTTTGCATCATATATTGATTTGTTTGACCTAAAATATGCATATGCTTTAAATGATAATCTTTAGTATCTTTATATGCATATTGTTAGGGGGAGCCACAAATCATTGATTGATCTAATTTATTCTATATGAAAATTGTGCTCAATGTTTGATGATAACAAACATTATATTATGTATATTCAATTATGCATATGAATACTTTGTTATTCACTCTTTTTAATTGCTAAATATTATTGAGTGAATATTTGACTAACGTTGTCGGTTAATTGACATTATCCTATAGTTCTTATTTATCCATTATAGTATATATGTTCATAAGAACATCCTTTATGTTGTCAATTGAAGAATGCTTATCCATCATTAAAGCTAAGCTCAAGTGAATTTGTTAAACATTCACTAAGGAGCATGGAGCAAAAAGCTACAATATTATTAAAGTCAAAGATGAAGCCTAGCACAAGCCAAGCACAAGCCGAGCACAAGTGTTGAAGATCCTTTATGAAGATCTTGCTTATGAATCTATTTTGTAAATCTCTCTTTAGGATGAACTAATTGGCTCAATTGATTATTACTAAAAGACCATAGGTTTTAATTTTGGAAAATCACATTTTGGTCAAAAATTGATTTAAACTCATATTGAGCTATTTGGATTCAAAGACAAAATGTTTTACACTTATTGCTTTGGCATACTTATCTTTGAAAATCATTTTGAACTAAGCCAAAAATGTCTTTGAACACCTAGTTAACTACTTTAGATGTTACATATTGATTTGGACTTAAGAATATTAAGAAATTAGCTAAAGAGTATGTCTAGTCGACTAATAAACTTAGTCTAGTCGACTAAACATGATCCAGTAGCTGACCTGCTGAAAATTATGAGTCTAGTCGACTAAATATATAGAGTAGTCGACTAAGGAGTCCTCTAGTCGACTAACCCATTAATCTAGTCGACTAAAAGCACTCCATTAGCCATTGTTGAAATTTGCAGATGAGCTAGTCAACTAACTAAACACCCTTTCTTAGTCGACTAACCGTGCCCCAAAATTTTTACAAACTGTTTTTAACTTGTCTAGTCGACTAACCGAAGTTGCCTAGTCGACTAATCGTGCTTGGGAATATAAATTGCTTTGAATTTTAACTGTGTAGTCGACTAATCCCTTTTGCCTAGTTGACTAATGAACCTGCAAATAGAAAACGACTAGTTTTTAACAACTCCAAATGGTCATATTTTTGTGCCTAACGACCATATTATTTGAGGAGTCTATTTATTCTCATCATATGAGTCTTGAATGAGCTAATGAATATACACAAACTCAAGCTATCATAGTATTCATCATTCTTGTGTGATTTAGTCAAGATTCATCATCCTCTCTTGAGCCAAATAGTTTAAATCCTTGAGAGATATTAGTGTGAGTTCTTATTTGTATTTCATCTACTCATTGAGGAGTTATCTTATTGTATCTAAATCTCATCTCTTTGTAAAACTTGTGAGTGCTCTTAGTGAGCATTGGAGAGTGGTTCTCTGTGAGCCATTGGGTGTGTTCTTTGTGAAACACCATTGAGGGCTCTTTGTGAGCATTGGCCAAGCATTCTTTGTGAAGCTTGAAGAAGTATTCTTTGTGAGCACTAGTGGGTTCTTTGTAAGCCATTGTACAAGTTCTTTGTGAGCTTAGGTGATAGTGTTCCACCTGTGATAAATAAGACTGTGTAAAGGTTTCTCCACTTGGAAGGAGCTAATCCTTAGTGGATTGTGGGAATCCTTGGGCTGAGTGCTTGAGGCGAGGAGTAGGCGGAGTCCGAACCTCGTTAAATCGCTGTGTTTGATTTCTCTATCCCTTACTCTCATTTCAATTACTTGTTTATATATTTGCTTCCATTTCTTAGTAATTGAACATTAATTTTATTTGGTAATTATATGCAAAAGTTTGCCATAAACCCTATTCACCCCCCTCTAGGGTTATATATTTGGGACAACAGTGGGAATTGGATATTTTCTATTTTTGAGTTTATGAACTGGGTTGATGGACATATAACTAAACTGTTTTATAAAATAATACTTATGGCGTTGATATTTGAGTATGCCCATCTACTAAATGGTTTTATGTATAAGAAAAATTTTTAGTTATCCACTTATGCCATTTCCCATCCTTTTTGAAAAAGACAATGGTTTTTAAAATTATGTTTTATATGATAATTGAGCTGAGGCCCTGGATGACTGGATATTGGGATTGTTATGCGCAACAGAAGTTTAGGTAAGCTTGCTCTCTAATCTCTTTACGATGGACTTTTATATGTTACCATGTGATGATGCAATACCATGATTTGATTTCGTTTATGTTATCGTTAAATTGGATATGATTGAGATAGAATCAGAGAATACTCATCTATTAGTTATATATGTTGTGGATATGGTTGAGATAGAGTCAGCAAAAACTCTTCTATCGGTTGTTATTGTTATGATTGAGATAGAGTTAGAGAACACTCCTTTATCGGTTATTATTGTGAGGAATGGGAAAGAGTCAGAGAAAAATCCTCTTTCATGAAAATGGAATATATGGAATGACACTGGTACCGAATGTGTATTGAATCAATCATAAGCACACGTGTTGTATATGTTGTGAAATATAGGCATATCACCTGTAGATACTCGTATAAATCTTGAACCATATTTACATTTACAAACTTGATTATAAATCATTTATACTTTTCTATTGTTTACATAGTTCTTGTGTCCTTGTATCATTGATATTATTGTAAAGATTACTATATTCCTACTGAGCGATTTGAGGCTTACCCCTTGAAAGAATCCCATGGAAACGTGCGGAATAAAAATTTTTCTTCGATGGAATATAAACCAAGATCACATGATGATTGTATAAGCTATAAATCAATACTTAAATAATGTAAATAACTTACATTGATAGCCTTAAGAGTAAGATTAAATGATTGTAGATCAGCCCCAAGTAGATGAAGGCCTCCAAGATTGATCCACACTAGTTGCAAGCTCCAAGAGATGAGAGAGAGAGAGGAGATGGCTAGGGAATTTTTCACAAAACACTTTGATCCTATTCTCCTTGGTATGGACGGCCACCCCTCTTGTCTATCTATATGATGAGTGCTAGCTCACTTATTAGATAGATAGTAACCATATTTCAAATTTGAAATAAATCAAATTCAAATTATAAATGCAATGATAAGATAATGTGTCATCTTATCTATAATTTGAAACCAATTCAAATTTAAATTTCAACTAACTTGAAATTCAATTAACTATTTGAAATCTTTAATTATCTTGTCATCTCATGACAAATTCAAAATTCAAAATTCAAATTTAAAAATTCAAATTTCAAATTTCAAAATTCAAAATTTCAAATTTCAAAAAATTCAAAATTCAAAATTCAAAATTCAAAATTCAAAATTCAAAAACTTGAAATTCTAGTTAATTGATATTTGCATATTACTCTCTCTTCCTTTTTAAATGAAGCTACCAACTATATGTGTGTGACCTCTTAGGTTCACAACAACCTAGTAGTAGGAATTAGGATAATAAATTATCCTTCAAATAAAACTACTTTTATGTAAGGTTCAAATTAGAACTCTTCTAATTTCCTTTTTGAGAAATCAATTTCTCTTTGGCCTCTACTAGTCCTGAGTGACATCTAGCAATATGTCAAGACACACCCTAGGTTGTGTGAAGGTTAATCATAACACAGTGAACCCTTCAGTTACAATTAACATACAATTCGATCCTTCCATCAAACAATGCCTTAGTTAAATTACTTGGGTATTGGATAATATGTCAAACCCTAATTTAACATTTTGTATGTGATTCTCAAAATATAAATTCAACCTTGGGATACTCAAGAAACAGTTTTCTTATTTCCAACTGCTTTGGCCAAAGACTTATATGAATTATATCTTTGAGAATAATACGAGGCATTCCCTCTCTTTACTGAGAGTGATAGATTCCTTGTTGTACACACATATGTCCCCATGACAGGTATACTGCTTGTCAATTTGCGATGTGCTCAATTACTTCCCAAGCGTAGGAACTC
>JAESVK010001285.1:0-34029 GCA_017140935.1 Hamamelis virginiana
TATTAATCTTGACGCGTGGCGAGGAATTAACCTCCCTTGCCATAGCGCGGTCAACTTACACCTTATTTCCAAAACACCTATGTAGGTGGAATATTTTGAGAAATCGACTGTTGGATAAGATACATTTCTTATGTATGTCATATATGCCAAAAATCACAATGATCCAATGGCCAGATTTTAAGAAATCTCACTATAAAAAACTGTGATGTTTTTAATTATAATATTTTTTCACAGTAACATTTTTCAGAAACCAACCGTTGGATCATTGTGATTTTTGGCATGAATGACATACACGAGAAATGAATCTTATCCAACGGTCGGTTTGTCAAAACATTTCGCACACATTGGTATTTTGAAAATGAAGTGTACATATATGTAAAACAAGATATAAGGGGAACCTACCCCTTTGAATGATAAAGACTTTCATGTAAAAAAAAAAAGCAAAGAGTTGGTAAATTTTAAAATTCATAAATTGTTATTTTACTCATTAACCATTGAATGATACTATTATTAAATAGATATACATATTAATGTGTATAATATAGACAGTTCCAATCGTGTTAGCATCAATACATGCTTACTTTAGCTACATGAAGCTAATAAACAATTGTGGGATACATATTTTGAAAAACTGATAGTTGGATTAGATACGCTTCTTTTGGGTGGCATAAATGCTAAAAATCACAGTGGTCCAATGTCAACATCAAAAAATATAGAGTGTAAAAAACTGTAAGAAAAAAACTGTGACTGTTGAAAATTGTCACAATTTTTCTCAAAGACATTTCTGAGAAATTGGGTGTTGGATCACTGAAATTTTTGGCATGTATGACATGCATAAGTATAATATTTAATTAAACGGTTAGTTTTTTATTTAGGGAGCATTCCATCACAACCATTCAATCGTGGTTTACAAGATAGACCTAAAAGATATCTAAAGAAGCTAGGATACCTTATGGATTATATTCATTAGTTCCGTAATTTTATTAGTTTCCTATCACTGTTAGTTTCCTTTGATAATTAGAATTACTATATTGTTAGGAGATGTGATTGCTATCCAATTATTTCCTTTTTATTAGAGTCTTTATTTTAGTAAGAGTCAACTAGGGTTTCCAACAAGTTTTCTATATAATGATGTAATAGGTGATGAATTGCTTCACTTTATCTTTGATTAATAAAGGTATTATTAAGAGTAACCCATCTGTAGACATCCATTTTTGACCATGAGTATGGTCATGAATGGTTGCCTGTGTTTAGAGATGAAATAGGGTGTCAAAACCCTAAGTTGACAGTTTTACCCTTATGAGTAGCTAGATAGAGGTCATTATCGCATGTAGGTTTTTAGGTTAGATCGAGTCGGTTCTTTTTGCATTTAGTTTTTATAGAGTCTTGGAGTATCCCTGTAAAGTTTCATGGCATTCTGAGCCAGGCTTGATAGAAAATAAGGCCTTTTGTGACTTGAAGGGCAGTGCTGTCCTTTGAATCACAAAGGCTCTGAATGGTTGTCGATCTTGTCTTGAATTGTCCCGAGACTTTGGCATGGATATTAAGGGTGTGTTTAATAGCTAAGTTGATCAATGGTAAGGCCTGTTAAGCCTCCTAGCTCATATTTGTCTCTCAAGGCTCAAAAGGCCATTTCAAGTTCAAATTAGGATTTCGACCAGAAGTGACCGGGATTCGATATTTTTATCAAACCAAAGCCTTCGAAGGCTTCAAAACACTTTCCTAAAACATTTTAAAACTTGTTTCGAGAAGAAGAAATGATTTCGAGAGCGATTGGTTAGCAGATTTCAAAACCTTAATTTGGGCCCGTCAGGCCCTAAACAGATAATCGGTCAAATTTTCACTAAAAATTTGACTTTGGTCAATGAATTTTCACTTCAAATACTTCTCAAAACATGGAGAATCGAATCACGATTGTTTTGACGCTTGAATCGTCGAATTTGAACTTGAAACGGGCCCGAAAAGCAGAAAACAGCCGAGACGGGTCGAGAGAGGCCCAAAATGGGGCAAAATTGGGTGTCAGCATAGATGACCATCCCTCCCCGGACGGTTGGCCGTCCTAGGGTGGACAGTCATCCATGCCCTCGCCCAGTAACTGCTAAAAATCAGTCTTTTACCTGCTCGGGATTCTTCCAGGCCTTGCCATGTGTCCAGTTCGACCATAGAGACTTTGGGATGAGTTTGAAGACCTTGGAAGGCTGGTTTAGAGCCCTTGGATCATTCCTAAGAGATTTAAACTCAACCATTGATCAAATTCAGGCTTCCCAATAAATAGAGAGTTCTGAAATCAGTTTTAACACACACAATTGGCTTTAGATAGAGCTAACTTGGAGAGTAGAGGCTTGAGCATTGCACAAGCTTCCCCCATAGCACTCTTAGCTATATTTTTGAAGTTCTTGGAGTCCTTGGAGTTTGGAGAAGGTCTAAGAGCAAGGGAGAAGAAGCTAAGAGCAAGGGAGAAGAAAGTAAAGGTTAGTAATCATTGTGTTTATTTAAGTTTGCATATTTCCTCATTCTTTTTCTTCTTCTTCTTCTTCATCTTCATTGTTCATGATAGGATTAGGTGTTTAGGATTAAGTGTTCATATTAGGGATTAATTTATTATTCCTTTAGTATGCATGACAGGGATTAATTTATTATTCATTTAATATGCATGATAGGGATTAGTTCATTATTTCTTTAGTATGCATGATAGGGATTAGTTTGTTATTTCTTTAGTATGCATGAAGGAATTAGGATATTAGTATGATTTTCTTTTTATAGGAATGCATGTTAGGATAATTTATATGAGTTAAGTGTTGAATCATATGCTATGTCCTTAGGGTATATTTGCATTATTCATACTTGATTCTTTTTTTAGTCTCTTTTATTGTTATTACTTGGAGTGTGCTTAAAATACAAATTGTGTCCGAGGGAGCATGCAAAGGTAAGATTCTACCCTTGTGCTTATTATATAAAGTATTGTTTTTGAGCATATTGCATGGGATAATTTAGGACATCATATTAGTATGCATTGTAGGTCATTTACACATATTTTTCTTTATTTTTTCTTGGGTTTTAATTCATTTTAGAATCACTTTCAAATCTGTCCAAGGTCTAAAAGTGACTTTAAAGTGGATTAAAACTCATTTTTAGGGTCCAAACTAACATAGAAACACGCCTAGGTTCACATAGACAATTTAGATTGCATTTAGGACATTTTTCATGCATTTTTTGCATTCTTTATTGCATTTTTTATGCATTTTCCAGAAATTCCAGCATACATTATTTAGTGTTTTAGGTACTTAGATTAACTTAGGACTAGCTAGGAACCCTAGGATTAGGGATGTTACTTGACCTCACTTAGGACTGTCATTTGCTGTAAGAATTAGGATAGCAATTGAGTTCTACCTAATTTAGGAGTCTACTTCGAGAACAACTCTAAAACAAAGTGATTTTGAAAGTATTTAAAATGGAATGAAATTCCATCTTTTATGCAAAGAAAAGTGTTTCGATCAAAACCAAACTCTCGAAGCTAGAGTCCTAGATAAGATAGAATCTTTTTGGCTATATAGTTCATTACAATAGGAGAGTCCTAGGTAATCGAACTATGTGGACTTTGATCTTTATCAAGAAATTGGTAAGGTACGTAGGCAGTCAATAGGGCGCAAGTCCAATCTTAGGTTGACTACAAGTCTCCTAAGATCTTTAGGATTGTGTATACTTTTGTACTATCTATTATTATTATTATTATATATTATTATTCATATTTTGTGGTTGATTAGATAAATAGCATTGTTACGATACGATTTTGATAAAGCGCAAACTTAATTAGGAGACCTTTAATTAGGGCGAGGTGGGTGCCTACAAGGAGTTCCTTGGAACCTTCCCACTTCGTAACCTAGCCCCCGAATCCAACTTTGATTCAAAGACTATGCTTTTCCAAAATATGGGGTCAATGTTTTATTGAAAATAAAACTCTTTTTTGTGGTTTCCTTGTTCCCTAAAAATAAGGTGGCGACTCCCAGTTTTTTTTATAAACTCTCATCCTTTTTCAAAAACCCAATCTTGAGTGGATAATAGAGAAGGATAAATGTGGATAATAGAGAATGATAAATCGAGACGGATAAACATCATCCACAATCCACTCAAATTTCAAGTGAACAAAAGGCCTCCCGATCCTTCGGGATATTTAGGTTGGCTGGTTCACAGATTGGCGACTCCACTGGGGATGTCGAGGGCTAAACTCCAATGAATTATTTTTGGGCTTTTCAATTTCTTAATTAATAAAATCAATCACTGGCATTTGCATAACTGTTTGACTTTGAATTCTGCATTGTGTGCGCATTGACTCTGCATGTTTAGGACGTTGTATGCTAAAGCCAACGATGAGCCTAGCCCTAGGCGCAGTCTCTTTGATTCTTGGGTTCCATGTATGCGAAAGCCATCACTCTTCTTGCCAAGTACCATCGGGTATATCAAATGGACCAATCACGTACTGTTGGACCCACGCGGCATTCCTGATGTCACATGTGGTTAGGTATATCGATTGGACCGAGCGAGTAAGGGACACTCAGCCTACCCTTTGCATTAGTCCATATAGACTGTCTCTAGGACACATACCCTATATCGTCTGATCACACACTATTGTAATGTTATGCTGCCGGATTTTTCCCCCCCGGTTTTGCTTGAGCCTTGATTGTGAATGTGTGTAAAACCATTAGGACCTGGATCTGTAGGACTAGATCTTTATGAAATGCCCTAAACTCTTAAGAGATGTGTCTTCAAATAGTCAAGGTACCTAATAAAGACTAGTACCCTATAGATTCATGAGCTTAGGTCTGTGGTAATGTTACGCTGCCCAGATAGTGGTATTAATTTATGAATCTTAGGAGAAGACGTGAGATGTGAGACGTGAGACGTGAGACGCAGGCTTTAGGCCTATGTCCTTTGGATGGAAGGTTCAGATTCGCTGTGAGTTTGAGATGTGGGCTTTAGGCCCATGTCAATTGGATAGAAGATATAAACATGTGGTAAGATTGAGATATGAACTGCGAGAATGAGATTCGTACTTAGGCCCTAGGCCTATTTTCATAAGATTGAGATGTGAGCTGTAAGAATGAGATTCGTGCTTGGGCTTTAGGCCCATTTTCATAAGATAGAATGTCAGAGAGTGAGATTGATGTGTAGGATTTGGGCCTATACTTTTGTGAGTATGTGAGATTGTCCTTATTCATCCCTTTTCACACTGGAAGCTCTCAATTGATTCAAACCCTTTCTCGTTTCTTTCCCAGCATTCTGGCTTGGCGTCGTGATTCTATCGGTTGGTTGTTTAAGGGTTTACCTATCGATTCAAAGATGTCTAGTAAAGAAGATTATACCCCTATTGCCGTTGGAACTAATGGAAAGACAACTGATGAGAAGATCGAGGCACTCCTAAAAGTAGTTCAAGAGTTACTCTATCAGAAGGAAGAGGAGGAAAAAGTACGAGCCCGTACTAATCCCTTGTTTGAGAATGTTGTTGAAAAGGAATGTTTCCTTAGGCCTAAAACAATTGCTGAGCCCACTAGGTCTGGTACAGAATTTGTCCAGCCTGTTGATCTGGATAAAGAGTCTAAGCCCAAGACCCCTGCTTTCTTTTCCACTGAGCCCATATTGTTGAGTAGTAAGGTAGAAGCCCTGGAAAAAGCCTTGAAAGGTATTAGGAAGTCTGATGATCTGGTGGACATGTCGTCATTATCTCTGTTCCCTATGGCCCATATGCCCACTCATTTCAGAATGCCCGAGTTAGAGAAGTTTGATGGAATGGGTTGTCCTAAGACCCATATGAAGATGTACGTGAGGGCCATGCACCCACGAGGGGCTGACAATGATCTGTTAGCCCAAATGTTCCACGAGACACTGTCTGGATCAGCTCTGAAATGGTTTCTGTCACTGGATGAGTCTAGAATGAAGACATGGGAGGATGTATGCATTGAGTTCAGCAATCATTATAGGTATAACACAGAAGTTGATGTCACAAGGAGAGATTTGGAGACTACTAAACAGGAATCAAGGGAAACTTTCTCTGCTTTCCTCACCCGCTGGAGAGCCAAGGCTTCTAAAATGGCTAACCGCCCTGAGGAAGAAGAACAAATCCGCATGATAGTGAAGAACTTGCTCCCAATTTATCATAAGCACATGTTTTTCCAATATCTTCCAAATTTTCGAGCTCTGGTCGTTGCTGGTACCCAAGTGGAGGACGCTCTAGTCGATGGAGCCCTCCGAACCGATGAACCCTACAAGAACCGCTGACCTGTCATCAATGGAAAGGCTACCGAAGTCAACGCCATATCTTAGCCTGCTCCATTTACCCAACCCTTTTCCTTAGGAAATAAACCATTCAGAAAATTCAACGAGCTTTATATGCCATTGGAAAAAGTCTTTGAGAAATTAAAAGCTTGAAGCTTGCTCCAACCTTTAGAGCCCAGACCTACACCCAATCCATTACCCAAGAGCTACAATGAAAACGAATATTGCCAATTCCATAAATCCAAAGGCCATACTACCAACCGTTGCATTCGCCTCCGCCATGAAGTCCAAGACCTCATAGATAACAAGACTATTTCTCCACCTTCTCAACCCAATATTTCCCAAAATCCACTTCCTACCCATGCAGTCCCACCCCCAGCCAATATCAATGTCATCCATACCGACCCTTATGGCCATTGTGGGCCCATTAGTCCTCACACCCCATTCCCTGCCACCATAATGAGATGTTTCATCATTGTCTGGCCCATGGGCTCATTATCCCATCCAAGCCAAGATCCAAAAAGCCTTACTGCCAATACTATGCCACATCTAGCCATGACACAGAATCTTGTGACACCCTACGAAACATAGTACAAAATCTCATTGACCAGGATCGAATTAAAATTCCTCAGCCTTTCACTAGCCCCACAAGGGTTTTACCGTTCTTGGAGATAGTTTGAGAGACATACTTTTTTGGACTTCAATTCATATGGACTTCTCGAACCCCGTAAAGTAGATCAGTCACTTAAAAATGATACTAGTCAGTGGGCCCTTAGAAGAAGGTTTGAAGCTAGAGATCCTTCAGTAGACTTGTTGACAGAAAGGAGTGGGAGGTTCAGCTTTTACATCATTTACCTTGAAGATTCTTGTGAAGTCAAGATGGTAGAGATTGAGCCCATGCCTATCCAGATTAGACTTAAGGCTAAAATTGGGAAAGCCTTCTCCAAGACCAAGACTAGTCAGCGAGAGTTGTAAAAAAGATATGAGGCCGGAGATCCTAAAGTAGGTCTGTTAGGTGAACCAAGCGGGAAATTTGACTTCTATATCCTTTATCCAAGGGGAGAGAAGCCCATTTTTGAAAAGCCCATTTTCCCTACTGGTTGGGATGACATCCCTGATCTGGTTAAAGAGAATGTTTCCCGGGTTCATGATAAACCCGAAGATCCAAATCTCATTCTTTCCGAGGAAGCCAGCCAGGTTATCCTCAAGAAGTATTTTGAGAATAGAATCTTCACGACCAAGATCACCGATATGAATGGAGAAATTCATTACCAAACTGTTTATCCAAGGCAACCATGGGTCACCCAATGTTTCAGATCAAATTCGACTTCTGTCGAGTCTACTATAGATGATGGGTCAGAGAATGAGATAGATATCATAGTTTGGGAAGATTTAATGAACACACCCGATGAGATAACAGATATTTGGGCCAGTGATGAGAAAGATGTTAACCGTGTCACTAGAGGAGGTCGTCATTTTAAGCCCGCTAACTTGGAATCCGACAATCCTTTAGGAGAGTTAGAGAGATCCCAATGCACTGAGGTTCAAGAAGAAGAGGAAAATATACTAAAACAACTTAAGCGTACTCAAGCCAATATCACTATCTGGAGACTTTTAATGGCTTCTCAAAAGCACAGGTGATTGTCTGAGAACAAGGGAGATTATTCCTTGTTAATGATCAAGATTAATATATTTATAAAACCGCGTGATTGTTAATCTCAATTCAATTGCGACTAGTGAGCACGGGTGTCGAACCACTGGGAATATGTAGGTTTATAATAAAAGACTATTAGAATTAATTAAAGTGAAAGAATATTGTCAAATTAAGTTAGTTGTGAAAAGCGCTTCAATTGGGTCGAAGCGAAAGTACGGAATTTTAAGAAAGCTGGTTAAAACACGATTAATTTGATGGAATGAGCGGAACTTGGGTGAGAAGCCCATTGAATATCAATTATACAACTTATATTATAAAATCCTCAATATAGTAATTATGAATGGTGGTTCATCCAACTACAAGAAGGAAGTCCCAAAAAGATGATGAATACAGGACCGGCAGGTTTATCCTTGAAAAGAATGGAATATCGCTATCCACCTTAATTGGAGATAAAGCATGCTGGTTTGTATTCATACCAGTAAGTACCATTGTATAATTATATAATTGCAATCACAGATGTACAATTATATGATATTATATTTAGCGATAGTGTGCGGTAAAACCTTCACAACTATGCAATCACATAATACAAATAAAGGGATGTTTATAAAATAGAATTGTATAAAGAATCCAACTTCATCCTCACCCAAGCTTGGAGTATTAGCTACACATCAATGGAGGAGAATATCCTTTATCCATGACAAGCTCTAAGGGGTCACGGGATGGAAAAAGTAAAATAAAAACAGAAAGTAAATGACTGAAGAAATAAGGAAAAAGTGACTGAAATAAATAAAGAAAAGGGCTTAAATAAATAAAGAAAATGACGAAAGTAAAAGGGCTTAAATAAATAAAGAAAATGACAATAAAAGTAAAGAACAATTCTCAAGTGAGAATTGAGCCATGCATAAAAGGGAAAATTGCAGAAATTAAAGTGCGGAAATTAAAGACTGTATAAGTAAAGAACAATCCTCAAGTGAGAATTGAGCCATGCATTAAAGGAAAAATTGCAGAAAAGTAGAAATTGCTGAAAAAGTAAATGACCGAATAAAAAGCAGAATTGAACTGTAATATGAAGTTTATTAAAAATGACAAAGTAATGATTCAGAGCAAAAGTCTTGAACCCTCTTTAAGTCGCCTTTACACGTGTATATATAGAAGGAAAATGCAAAAGATGATAATGCCCTCGAAATATCTCAAAATATCTAAGACAGCCCTCAGCCGCCTAAGGTCTATCGATAGCGAAGTGTGGCTATCGATAGTACTTCTATCGATAGCGAGACTTGGCTATTCGATAGTCATGTTGGCACTTTGCTTTGCATGTGCAGAAATTCTTTGCAGACTTTTCGCACTTCAATGGCTATAGCTGATCTTTTCTGGAATGCTCTTTATTCGTGATGATAATCAAGGCTTCATAGGCGACGACTTCATAGGCGACGACTTCGTAATTATATAATCTGCACAGATTTCTTGAAAAATAGATTTTAACCAATTTATACAGATTTTATACAAAACGAGATATTATTACACAATTATTTATATAAGAGAACACAGTAATACCATCATTTGAGAGTATGATTGTGATACAATCACACTCCCCAACTTAGGTTTTGCTAGTCTCTTAGCAAATAGCTAGACTCTAAAGACGACGAATTTAAAACTAGAAATTGAAAAAGCCACTTTCGCAGGGAATCACGATTGCATTTAGCGTATGCAACAAGCCTTTTAAACCACTAAGTGACCCCTAGTGGATGAGTGTAGTCTCGTGAGGGTTTGCAGAAATGATACCCACAAACATGAAAAAAAATAAAAGAATCATGTGTTTAAAGATTTTAAAGATAAAATAATATTATGTACACATCAAGAGTTTCATCTACAGATATATCAATAACATAATTGAAAATTTTAAATACAGAAAATGTTATCTTTAACAGGTAATTAGCAAATGTTCAATGTGTAGTGAGGATGAACTTGATAGAATCAAAATAACGCAATAAGAGTACGAGAATTAACCCTAAATAAGTTTCAACTTCAAATCCTCACTGGTGGTCGCTCGCAAAAAATGTTCGCTCTGAAAAAGGTTAGTAACCCAGAGTGCCCAAATGGAAATATACAAGTATAAAACTTATACATTAAGCTCTAAAAATGACCAATGAAAGATGAATTAATGAAGTTATATATGCAAAGATGCAGTTCACATATAAATAAAACTTAAATGAACAAGTAATCACAAGAGAATAGTGCACAAAATTTTGAAATCAAAAAGGTCTTTATAGGATTGTAATGTATTTGGTTGTAACAGAAGAAATTTTTGGACTGCAAAATTAGGATGGTTTATAATATGTTCAAGGTTACTACCCTAAACCATCCTAAATACCCTATACTAACCCTGTTAACAACTTAAAATTCTATGAAAAGAAACAACTATAACTCCAAAAATAACATCCACCCAAGCTCAAGACTGAGCGTCATCTCTCATCTCAACATCCGCCCTCATCTCTGCCTCGCGCTGACCGCGGGTCTCATCCGATAACTGATCATCTCCAGGTGGGATGTCAAATCCAACAATAGGTTGTGGCTCATAAAATAGCGCGCGGTCGGCCTCAGAAATCGGCTCGCCGTCCATCCGTCTCCACATAACCCGGAGCTGTGCAGAATGTCTCTCCATCTGAGCAGACTGTCTGTCAAGCTGCGCGAATTGCCTGTCAAGCTGTGCGGACTGTATCTGCTGAGTCTGCATCACTGATCTCAGCCCCTCTAGAACCTAAAGTAACAAATCCTGAGAGCTGGCAGATGATGCAGCTGGCATAGTAGGTGCAGTAGGAGTCGGAGCTAGAGTAGCTGATGGCTGTGAGGTAGAAGCTGGAGCAGGCTCTGATGGGTCAGTGGTCTCTGTACGTGGCCTCTTCGGCCGAGCTGCCATACTCCTAGCTATCGTAGTGGGGGTAATAGGTCTCTCACCCCACCGCAGCGGCTCATTAGACACAACACCCGCACCAAGGCAAAAGCTGTAATCATCTGGGGGTACGGCATGTTATTGCGCGGCTGTGTAGTAACAAAAGTGCGGATCTCACTGAAGATCAACAAGGCGATGTCCATCTCGTGGTCGCTCAAGAACTCTAACAGCAGCCGCACATACTCCACGGGGATCTGTGAATCAGTACCCCTAGCTCGTAGATTGCAGTAGAGCAGCTTATTCATAGCTGCGTAGGATGGGTGCATGTTCCCGGTCGTGAAATGGAGTCCATCAAAAAGCTCTCAGTCCACGCACACTATATCTACACACTGACTCTCTGTCAGCTCTAATAACTGCTTTCAATCTCAGCAGATACTGGACGCTCGCATCCCAAGTAGGTAGCGATGTCGTCTGGAGTAAACTCAACAATGCGGCCTCCAACCTCGGCCCTAAGCATCTGCGGCTGATCCTCTGCCATATGTGCTGATATGTAGAACTGTCGCACCACACTGGCCATATAACATGCGCCCTTCCTCAGCCAGGTGCTGAGGTGTCTGTCCTGTAGGGTCTCAACAAGCAAGCCTTCATATTTGAAGGCTTTTGGGTCGACATAGCGCTCGACATTGAAGTTCTTTGCTGATAGGATCACAGGCCACGGTTTCGGAGCACGACGGGTCGGTAACTTCTTCGATCCAGCCTCTGTGTGTGTGTAACTCTCAAACTCGCGAGTCATGAGAGGCTCGCCAGTCTTGCCTATCTCAGGGTGCTCATAAAAATCCTCCTCCATATACTATGAACTCGCAGGAGGCGCACTCGCTGGTGGCTGTGAAGATGATTGCCCTCTAGATGAGGGTCTCTGAATGGGGGCTGCTGGCATATCGGACTCAGAACTGTCCGATGTATCTGGCGCTGTGCGCTGGGCCTTGCCCCGCCCGTAGCTGTGGACCTCCTCGGTTTCTGAGACGGTACTGGCTCCTGAAATGCCACGCCCTTCTCTCGGGGCTTGCTGGTCGTCTTTAGGCGCACCATAGCTCTGTTACAGAATTATCACAAACACCCAAGGCAGCAGATAGGACCACAGTCAGTAGTAAATACAACCGGCAGAAATAATCTCAAAATTTTTCAAGTAGGAGTTAACGAACAAGAATTAGCAAGTGGTTACCCACAAGCTATCCTAAGGAAACCCCATTCATAATTCAGAACTGGCCTATCATCCAGGCATCACCCCTAACTTCTCACCAATGCATCAGAATGCAAATAACAAACCATTCCCAATAATAAACCCACCATTATCAAATCACAATATGGGACACCCAAAATAACTAACCAAACTATATGTAATTTATTGGAAAAAACAAACAAGAATTTAAACTTACTTGTTACTAGTTTAGCAGTGGCAATGCGAGTGGGTTGACTGGAAAAATAAGCTCGTTGGAGTGCTTGGAGTGGTGTATGGCGAAAATATGAAGTGAAGCAAAAGTCCGTTCTGATCGGTCAGAAATGTGAAGAATGCCGCTAGGATCGCGACGGAATTGAGTTTTACCGAAACGGACGCCTGAGATGGCCAGAAAATGAGGTGGAAGGTGGAGGGACACGGCGGCAATGGTGGTTTTCAGGCGAGAGAAGGTGAAAAAGTGAAGGATATTCGCGCGGGGAAGCCTTTTCAGGCTATTCTTCGTAATCTCTATCGATAGCGAGATGGCGCTATCGATAGCCATATGCCTCTGCCGTGTATGGAGGTTTTTTTTTTTTTTTTTTTTGAACTTGAGACCTCTATCGATAGACAGAAGGTCTATCGATAGCGATATGGAAAATTTGAAATTTTCAAAATGGCTTATTATTTATTATTATTTTTTTTAAATTCACTATAACAGACCACTTTAATACACTAACTGAATAAGAGACACATCGTAACCCAGGGCTGCTAAGTTATCGAAAAATTTGGCAACTTTTAGGCTCAAATAGGGTACTACGGGGGTCCTATACTCTAGCAATAAAATACACGGCACAAAGACTCGAAGAAAATGGCCTTAAATCATTTTTCAAAAAAATTGCACATTATTCTCTACTGATAAGCCAGTGTTTAGCACATAATTCGCTCATTTTTACTTGTCTTTTTTGTACATTTTACCTGTTCTTCAACCCTAGTTTGGCTTGATTCTGGTGCATTTGATTCTTTCATTGTTTTTGAGCACTTGCAGGTTGCATGGCGCTAATTCCATCTTTTGAAGGTGTTCGATGAATCCCGAATGTTTTCATCCCTTGACCAAGGCTAACTAGCACATTCTCACGCTCATTGTTATGCATCTATGGAGCATTCTCTGTCAACGCCTTCCCCAAACAAGTCATTCGCCCGATTCCAAGGCATTGAAGGACCATGCACCTTTGGAGCGGTCTTTCGAGCTAATATGATCATTCGGGGCAAGCAAGCACGAAGCGAGGGAGTTTGGAGGGCTTTACAGGGCAATATTGGGCATTTCAGCAAGGGGGTACCGGTCCCTCCATGAGGGGTACTGATTGCTCGCAATCATATGCTCTAATTTAATAGTCGTTAGACCTAAATGCACGCTAATGATGGTATAATTCGATAGGTTTTGTTTAGATAATTCATTTATGTTGTTTTCGTGTGTAATGTAGGTTTTTGGCATTTTGAGGTCCAAATTCGCTTTCCGATGAAGCGCGACTCGCAGTCGAAGGTTGGGACAGCGTCGAGGAGGCATTGAGCACCAAGCTGGAAATTTCTGGAGAATTTTTGGGTCATCTATCGATAGATGCATTGGCCTATCGATAGATGACAGTCACTGCATCTCAATAAAAAGCATTTCGAGGATCATCTATCGATAGGTGGATCGAGCTATCGATAGATGTCGGCTTCTGTTTCGCATTTGGGAAATTCATTTTGTGAGCTATCGATAGGCGCAACAAGCTATCGATATATGCCAGCCTCTGGACCTCCAAATTTGGAAATTGTTTTGTGATCTATCGATAGGCGCGGCAAGCTATCGATAGATAGCGGCTTCTGACTTCTCATTCTCGGCCTCATTTCCAGCATCTATCGATAGCGGTTCTTGTATCTATCGTAGATGCCCTTCCAGATCCAAGGCGATTCCTGATTCCGCATTCTCTATCGATAGCTGTTCATGCCGCTATCGATAGAGATTCTTCGAGGATGTTCATTCGCAGCTAACCTTCGCAGCATCTATGATAGGTTCCCTGCACGCTATCGATAGATGACTGCCTGCTCCGTTTTTTATGCTAAGTTTTATTGTAATAATTTAGAATTTGAGGGATACAATGGTCTTTTTGCTCCTTGACTTTTATGGGAGTATAAATGCAACTTTAAGAGGAGAGAGAGCAAGCTTGGGTTTTTGTCTTGTTGCTCATAAAGTTAGGTTTTGGTTTTTAGTGCTTTTCTTGGCACTTTCTAGGTAGCCAATCACCATCCGTCCTACTCCAAATAGGCCCAAGTTTGACTATGATGATGAGGAGCATCTACGAATCGCCGATCTACGTTATGGCCGGCTAGGTCACTCGGTGATGGGGTGAGGCAAGGATTTTTGGGTGAGGTTTTTAGTCACCATTTTGTAATTAATGTTATTTAACTTTGGGATAGACTTGTATTTGAGAGCCTAGTGCTTTTAACCGTTTATATATCAATATGTTTTAGTTTTCTGTGATTACTATCTCATACAAATACAAGTGGTGCTTACTTTAATGAATGATTGAGTTAATGGTGGTTTGATCATTAGCATAGGTTATGCATTATCGTTCGATTCTGATAGTTTATGGCTTTTGATTAATCGTTATACACTTAATCATTCATATCATTTTGGTTAACTTATTCTTGTAGTCTAGGTTACCATTATCCCATGTTAAATAGCATTTCGTATTACAATCGGTGATCATTAACTTGCCCTAATCCGAACCGACCTCCATTACCTTTCTCCACTTTATCTTATTTTAAATTAATCTTGCGCGTCTTTAATTTCTTATTAGGACTTTAATCAACAACCAATCAATCAATTGTGAATCGCAATCACTAGTATAACTTTTTATTTACTTTAAACTTGATTCAACCAAATTCTCTGTGGACGACCCGCACTCACTCTACTTTGCGACTTGAGGTTAAATTTCCGTTGAGTGTGGTCTTATAAATACAATTAAATCTTGGCGCATGGTGGGGAATTAACCTCCCTCACCATGGTGCGACCAAATTTTGGCACCGTTGCCGGGGAGTGTGCGTTGAATTAAATTAAAGTTTTAAGGAATTATTCTAGTTGTAATTAGCAATTCCTTCTTGTTCATATTATTTTCTTTTCATTTCGTAGCTTTGATCTACTTTTCTTAATTTCAGGTTACTAAATCTAGGTACTACCACCTGCCGAGCTTGCGCGCTAAAAAGCCCTCGAAGGCTAAAAATTTGCTAAATTTGCTAAACAGGTTGGATAGGACCGCAAAAAGATTAGCGACTTGGAACGAGGGGAGTTTTCTTAGCTCTTTTATTCTTTCGTTAATTATTCAATTCTTATATTCATTGCATTCATTAAGCATTTTGTGGGAGGGTTGTAGAGCTGCATGCACGGTAGGCGTTCCCTATCTCAGGAGTTGCACCCTTTGGACCTTGACTCAGAACATACTTTGAGAGCCGCTAGGGCTGCTCGTCGAAACACTCAAGAGTCCCCACCGGTCATTGACGTAGAAATGGCCAATGCTTTAGGAAATAATGGAGGTGGAGCTGCTCAGCAGAATCCACCACAACCAATCCCACCCGTGTTGTTGCGTGACCACTTTATGCCTAACACTTTCAGTCCCCCATCCTGCATTCAAGTCCCAAATATAGAGGAGCTGACCTATGAGATTAAACAGCAAACCATCCAGATGCTCCCTAACTTTTATGGGTTTGATCGTGAGAACCCGTACGATCACTTGACTGAATTTGTTAATATCTGCAACACAATTAGGATTAGAGATTTCCCTCAAGAGTCTCTACGCCTGTTCTTGTTCCCTTTTTCTTTGAAGGACAAAGCCAAGCACTGGCTTACGTTCCTTGAGCCACCTAGGCCTGTGACCACTTGGGAGGAGCTTCAAAGGCTTTTCCTGGCCCGATATTATTCCATAGGGAAGACCTCCCAGATGCGCCATAGCATTACCCACTTCACCCAAATCGAGGGGAGTCCTTTTATGAGTCTTGGGAGAGATTGAAATAGTTGATTAGACTTTGCCCACACCATGATATCCCTAAGTGGCAAATAGTGCAATCTTTTCTTAAAGGATTGAGAGAGAGGGATAGGCAATTAGTCCATTCGGCTTGTGGAGGGTCTGTTTTGAGAAAGAGTGACAATGAAGTTTGGGCATTGTTTGAGACTATGAGTGAGGATTCCTACCATATGGAATCCATGGGTTTGTCTGAGAGAGAGAAAACCGCACCAACACCATCCTCCTCTTCGTCTAAGAAAGGAGGCATCTATGAGATTGAAACCACTTCTTCCAATCAAAACATTGAGGTGTTGTCCAAGAAATTAGACCAACTCATAGCTCTTCATGAGAAGCCTTCCAAGGCCATAGTCAATTCAGTGTCTGAATTTTGTTCCATATGTTCGGACCCTACCCATGATACTCTGTCTTGTCCCATGGCGGGGCAATACCCCGAATTCATTCAAGAGCATGTCAATGTTGCCCAAGGGTATGTGCCATCTAGGAGTGACCCTTACTCAAACACTTACAACCCGGGATGGGCAAATCACCCAAACTTTCGTTGGGGTCAACAACAACCACCTAGGCCTCCAATCCAATCTTCTCAACCCATGAGCCCAATTACCAAGGACCTAATCAGGGCATGGTTGCACCTTATAGGCCTCCCCAACCTCAGAATCAATACCAATCTCAAGGCACCATGGTGCCTCATTCCCAACCATCTTACAATCCTCCTACCCAACAAGTTGTCCAAGCACCACAACACCAACAACTTCAAAGAACCCCGGGATTTGAAGAGCAAGTCTTAAGTGCTCTGAAAGCCATGGAAGCCAACAATCAATTGCTTCATTCTCATTCGCAATCCATTGCCAAACTTGAGACCCAAGTGGGCCAAATAGCAGCTTCCTTGAACCGTAGGGAAGAGGGTAAATTGCCTAGTAAACCAATTAAGAACCCCAAGGGAGCTTATGTGGCTGAGAGTTCTACCTCTCAAGAGCCGGTCAAGCATGAGGATGTGCAAGCCATTACCGTTCTTAGAAGTGGGAGAGTGGTGGATAATAGGATAGGAGAGGATGTCATGGAGGAGGATAGTTCGCCTCCAATTGTAGAGGTGGGGAGTGATGAGAGTAGCAAAAGAAAAGAGAGAAGCCTTGAAAAAGAGGTTGTTGAAGAGATAGAGAGGGATAACTTTCCTTCTAGAGTAGAAGACCCCGTGGCATCCTATGTGCCCAAAGCTCCTTTTCCTTCGGCGCTTGTGTCGCCTTCTAAAAAAGCTAAGAAAGGAGTTTCTGTTGATGATATGTTGGAGGTGTTTAAACAAGTGCGAATCAATATTCTACTACTTGAGGCTATAAAACAAATCCCATCTTATGCCAAGTTTTTGAAGGATTTGTGTACCCATCAAAGGAGAGAGCGTGTGCATTTAGCTCAATCCTCTGCACTCGTTGACATAGCTAGTGCAGTCTGCCAATATCAAATCCCTGTTAAGAAGAGTGACCCTAGAACACCCACAATACCTTGTTTCCTAGGAGATCATTTTGTGGATAGAGCTTTGGTAGACTTTGGGGCTAGTGTGAACATTCTTCCATACTCTGTGTATGCGAAGATGGAGTTAGGAGAGTTAAGGCCCACACCTACTGTTCTCCAGTTTGCTGATAGGTCCACTAAGGTACCTAGGGGAGTTCTACAAGATGTCCTTGTTAAAATTGAATCCTTTGTCTTCCCTGCCGACTTTATAGTCCTAGACATGGAACCTGTGGATAGTAGTAGACCCCAAATCCCTGTGATTATAGGTAGACTTTTGTTGGTAACCGCCAATGCAGTTCTTCACTGCAAATCTGGAATCATGGAGGTGTCTTTTGGCAACATGAAGGCCAAGCTGCAAGTTTATCATGCGGCTAACCATCCTCATCACTTTGAGGAATGTTCATTTGTGGATATTATTGATGAGCTAGTAGAAGAGTCCCTCCCATTCATCCTTACTGAGGACCCCTTGGAGGCATGCCTTGCCTACTTTGATATTGATAGCTTTGATATAGATTCATGCATCGAGGAAGTTAATCAAGTTCTAGAGTCATCCCAATCCATAGGTAGCCTAACTTGGAAACCTACACCCGAACCATTACCACCGTTGGCTAGTACACCTATGCCTAGCTCGTTGGAGTCACCTCCTACACTTGAGCTCAAACCTTTGCCTTCCCATTTGAAGTACACATTCTTAGGGCCCAAAGAGACTCTCCCTGTCATTATTGCCTCTGATTTGAGTGATTTACAAGAGAGAGCCCTTATTGACACTCTGAAAAAGTATAGGGAAGCAATAGGTTGGTCGGTGGCGGATTTGAAAGGGATTGACCCATCCATTTGCATGCATCGTATTCACCTTGAAGAGGGGGTTAGGCCATCTAGAGAAGTCCAAAGAAAACTTAATCCTAATATGAAGGAAGTGGTGAAAAAAGAAGTGCTTAAATTATTGGATGCGGGTATCATATACCCCATCTCTGACAGTGAGTGGGTAGCTCCTACCCAAGTTGTCCCCAAAAAGTCTGGAATTACTGTAGTAGCCAATGATCAGGGTATTCTAGTCCCAACTAGAGCCACTACAGGATGGAGAGTTTGTGTTGACTATAGGAAGCTAAATTCTAAGACTAGAAAGGACCATTTCCCACTCCCTTACATTGATCAAATCCTAGAAAGGTTGGCGGGTCAAAGCTATTATTGTTTTCTTGATGGTTATTCTGGATATAACCAAATAGCTGTGTACCCCGAGGACCAAGAGAAAACCACCTTCACATGCCCTTTTGGCACCTTCGCTTTTAGGCGTATGTCATTCGGTTTGTGTAATGCGCCTAGTACATTCCAAAGATGTATGACGACAATCTTTTCTGATATGATAGGTGAGTTTCTTGAAGTTTTCATGGATGACTTCTCTGTTTTTGGATCCACCTTTGATGAGTGCCTTTCCCACCTTGACAAAGTGTTGAATAGGTGTTGTGAGAAAAACTTGGTGTTGAGTTGGGAGAAAAGCCATTTTATGGTTCAGGAAGGCATAGTCTTGGGGCATGTAATTTCTGAGAGGGGAATTGAAGTAGATAGGGCTAATGTTGAATTGATAGCCAAACTACCTCCCCCAACCACTGTCAAACAAATCCGGTCATTCTTGGGGCATGCGGGTTTCTATAGAAGGTTCATTAAGGACTTTAGCAAGATTGCAAAACCCATGTGCAATTTACTGGCCAAGGATGCCCCATTTGTTTTTGACAAAGATTGTATGGAAGCTTTTGAAAAGCTGCGCTCTTCCTTGAGCACCGCCCCAATTATGCAATCACCCAATTGGTCCCTTCCATTTGAGGTTATGTGTGATGCCTCTGACTATGCAATTGGGGCGGTTTTAGGGCAGAAACTAGGGAAGGACTCTCATGTCATCTATTATGCTAGTAAAACCCTTGTTGATGCCCAAATCAATTACACCACAACCGAGAAGGAACTTTTAGCAGTGGTCTTTGCATTCGATAAATTTAGATCATATCTTCTTGCATCTAAGGTCTGAAAGGAATCGATCGAAATACATGGAATCGCAGCGGAAGACAAAACAAAACTTTTTAATAATATTATTCCATCATCGAAAGATTCTAAACAAGAATCGAACAAGCATTGGGATATGAGATTTAATTACAAACAAATAAAATTAATAAAACATAAATTAATCTTACTTGATTCGCCTTTCGATTTGCAATCCTCGACCTCGAACTTCAACGCAATGAAGTCTCCAACGGTATCCACACAAAGGTAAGATTCCCTAAACCCTTCTAGTCTTCCACAACACTTGAGAAAGCTAGAATGGAGAGGGAGAGGAGAGAGAGAGAATTTTCGGCCAAGGGGTTGCTTAACCCTAGAATGAGTGAAGCACTCATATTTATAAACATTCTCCTCTTTAAGGGATGTTTGGTTACTAGTGCTAGCATGACCAAACATCCTTGAATAGAATAATCCTATTCTTGGTTAATTTTGACTTTTAATTAATTAACTTTTAATTAATCAAAATCAAACTTAACTTAAAGACAGGATTCCCCTCTCACAAGTTTAAGGAACTCTCTTACCCTCTATTGTGTGTGACCCATTGGGTTCACCCCAACCTAGCAGTGACTAGGGACATCTCTATGTCGCCTAAAATAGAAACTTTCTATTTAAAGGTTTAATTGAAACTATTCCAATTATGCCCTTATTGATAACACTTATCAATAGGCTTTCACTGGTCATGAGTGACGTTTAGCAATGTGTCATGACATGCCCTAGGTTTGGGTGAATAGCAGAACTATATGAACCCTTCTTGTTACTTAATCCTTCATCCCCTAATGTCACAGTTAAGATATTTAGGGTATGGATACAAGTCAAAACCCTATCTTAACTTTCTTATCATATGTTCTTCAAATTATAATCTCAATAAGATGAACCCTATGAAACTCTTTCATATTTCATCTATCACTCTGGCCAGAGATTCACATTGAGAGTTATATTTAAGAACTGACCCTGACATTCTCTCTCATAACATTGAGAGTGATGATTCCTTATTGACCACTCATATGCCTTCATGCAAGACCTATTAGAGCCAATGAGTGCTGACTACAACCTTAAGATCAAGGCTGTATAAAACACTATCAAACCTTAATAACTCAGGCACAAGACATCCATGGTGTCTCAGGTCTTAGGATTACCAAATGGACGTAACATAAGAATATTCCTTTAACTTAATATCCATAGGAATATTCTAGTAGATCAAGTTCAGTGTACATATTCTCTAATATGCACCCACAGATTAACCTAAGTGTCTCTACACTGATAGGAAAGACTACCTATCCTCCCATTGGAGTTAGTTTAAATCTGTGCTACTCTTGCCGGTTTAATAAATGTCCTCTTTAATAAACCTATGAGCAGGAACACTTTAAGAATAAATGTATATGAGAAATATGAGTCTTCATATCTCAACAAACTTGAGATACACATTTCTCTTATCATTTATTCATGGACATTATCGTATATATTTAAACATACAAACGATAAGCAGTACCTTCTTATCCTAATATGAAATAGATATACACTTTAGGATTGGTTTTAGGGCATACCTCTAACAAGGTCATTGTGTTTTCTGATCATGCCGCATTGAAATACCTTCTGTCCAAGAAAGAGACCAAGCCTAGATTGATTAGGTGGATACTCTTGCTCCAAGAATTTGATTATGAGATTAGGGACAAGAAAGGTTGTGAAAATGTTGTGGCGGACCATTTGTCAAGAATCATGGTTGACCCATCCTTGGACATTGTACCCATTAAGGATAAATTCCCCGATGAGCATATTTTGACCATTTCGGATCATCAATTGCCTTGGTATGCTCACATCATCAATTATCTCGTCTCGGGACTCATCCCATCGGATTGGGACAAGAATAGGAAAAATCATTTTTTTTCACAAATCAAATATTATTTTTGGGAAGATCCTATTCTTTTTAAATATTGTGCGGATCAAGTAATCCGTAGATGTGTCCCGGATCATGAGGTGCGAGATATTTTGAGATTTTGCCATACCTTGGCATGTGGGGGTCACTTTAGTGGGAAGAAGACTGCGGCAAAAGTCTTGCAATGTGGGTTCTTTTGGCCTACAATCTTTAGGGATGCCTTAGAGTTTTGTAAGACTTGTGAGAATTGCCAAAAGATGGGGAATATTTCAAAAAGAGACATGATGCCCTTGAGCCCAATTCTGATAGTTGAAATCTTTGATGTGTGGGGCATCGACTTTATGGGCCCATTCCCAGTCTCCCATGGTTATGAGTACATTCTTGTTGGGGTCGATTATGTGTCCAAGTGGGTGGAAGCAGTGGCCACTCGAACAAATGACCACAAGGTTGTGGTGAAATTTTTGCAAGAAAATATCTTTTCTAGATTCGGGTTTCCTAGGGCTATCATTAGTGATGGAGGTTCTCACTTTAATAATAGGCCTTTTGCGGCTTTAGTTGCCAAGTACTCCATCACTCACAAAGTTGCCACTCCCTACCACCCTCAAACTAGTGGCCAAGTGGAAGTGTCAAATAGGGAAATCAAGCACATCTTAGAAAAGACCGTTAGGCCCGACCGAAAGGATTGGTCATTGCGCTTAAATGATGCACTTTGGGCGTATAGGACGGCTTACAAGACCCCTATTGGCATGTCCCCTTATAGACTTGTTTTTGGAAAGCCTTGTCATCTTCCCGCGGAATTGGAGCACAAAGATCTATGGGCCATAAAGAAATTTAATTTTGAAATTGATGAAGCGGGCTTACATCGAAAACTGCAACTTAGCGAGTTAGAAGAGATTCGCAATGATGCTTACGAGAATTCCAAAATTTATAAAGAAAAGATGAAGGAATTCCATGATAGTCACATCAACAGAAAATCTTTTGAACCTAATCAAAAGGTGTGGCTATTCAACTCTAAATTGCGTCTCTTTCCTGGCAACCTAAGATCCCGATGGGATGGTCCTTATATTGTGGTCAAGGTTCTTCCCCATGGGGCGGTTGAGATCAAAAACCCGAAGACTGGAGCTCAATTCATGGTAAATGGTCAAAGGCTCAAGCCTTACATTGAGGGGGTTAGTGATGATACCATTCAGGATGGCCTTGTGGTGGAGATTATGTCCTTGGAGGACCCGATCTATGATTCTACTTAGTGGATTGCAAGACGTCTGGCTGAAGACGTAAAATTTAGCTCTTCTTGGGAGAAAACCTATGTGTTTGTTTACTTTGATTTCTTTGCTTTTGTTGTTTAGTTGTGCATATTGGAGCCTTGGAGAGGGTGTTTCCTTAACATTGGGGACAATGTTCCATTTAAGTTGGGGGGAGCATTCATTCCATTCATGGCTATTTTTGCTTATTTAGTTATGTTGTGTGGATTGCTATGTTGTGTTGATTCTTTTTGATGCATGTTCATTGAAATGGCTAGTTGATTGAGTATGCATGTTTTGAGCCGCGTTTTTCGAACTGTTGCATAATCCCTCTTTGAAAGCTAGTTTTAATGTCTTGAAATTGATCACTTACACGAGCTTTTATGAATTAATAATCTAGTTGATTGAGCTGAGTTAAATCCTATGATTAGTGGAGATTGAAACCTTATACTTGCTTTTGGAGCCTTTCTTTTCTTTTTGGGAGGATGTAATTACTCTATTCTTTTATTCAGCATTTTTGGTTTCTTGCTTTGTGCTCATGCTTGCAATTGTGTTGATTAGAATTCTCATGTTTGCATTGTGATTGATCAATTGAGAACATTTCTAGTCTTTTTGAAAAATGATTTTAGGCCTTCTTTTGTGTTTGTAGCCTTGTGTTTTTGTCGTGTCGTGTTATCCCTAGCACCCATTGTTGAGCTTAAACACTTACCACTTCATTCAAAGCTTAGGAAGCCTTTTTGGTGTGTTCGTATGTGTGAAGGGGGATTTGTAGTCTTCAAAATTTTTTGCAAGCCATTTCTTTGTCCAGCAGCCTACATCTATCGATAGATGCCAACTTCTGTACCTTTATTATTTATCCACCAAAAAAAAAAAAAAACTCGAAAATTCTTACCCATGTCCAGAACCCCGTATCTATCGATAGATGGTTTGACCGCTATCGATAGGTCATCTATCGATAGCGGTCATTCTATCTATCGATAGAGAACTCGGAAATTTGAAAAATAAAAAACCGTTCGCGACCATTCAGTTTCCCATTCCCGCCTGCGACCGTTTTTGGACGGTTTCTCTCCAACCGTTGCACCCCACCCGCACGTAACTGCTGCCCATTCATCCTCCATTGAAGGCTATATAATCCCCCCTCAGTTGTGTAGGTAAGTTGTGCTTTTGTTGGGTTGCTGAGTAGTTTTAAGGGTGTTTTGTTCGCTGTGATTGTGGGTATAGTGCGAGTTTGTTTTTTTGTGTTGTTCTCCCTGCTGAAAATGAGTCGTCCCCGCCGTCCTTCCGCTACCCGTCGTACTTCGCTGGCTGATTCGGAATCCGAATCCAGCGACTATTCTGTACCACCTCCTGCGCCTGCACTCCGCCGGCGTGGTTCGTCTTCCCGCGCTCCTCGTCCTCCTGTGGATGAGGACTACGTGATGGAGGAGGAGCAGGAATTTCAGAATGTTGGAGAAGAGACCGGGGAGGGTCCCCGCAGGACTTTGGACAGTTTCGACAACCAAGGGCGTAGGGTGAGTATGCATAGCCAGCCTAGCCAGAGAGTCGCCTATGAAAATTCTATAAGGCGGCGCAAGTTCAACGTGGAGAGGTATGTGGACACGCGCCACATCGATGTCGAGCATATGATAATCCGGGTGCTGAAAGCCCGTCAGTTGCAGGCTTGGATGGTAAAGGGGGAGGGTACAAGCCCTTACTAGTGCGTGAGTTCTATCTTTCTGCCCAGTTTCGGGATGATCAGCCAGAGATGCTTCACGCCACGGTCTTAGGGCACCCAGTCCGCTTCAGCATTAATGATATAGCCCAGTACCTCCGCTGCCAGCGCCTCATGGGTGATGAGTTTTTGGCTTCACATCTGCGTGCCATGGAGAAGTCCCTACGGGAATGTGCTGAAATTGTTTGTGTTGAGCCCAATCTTGTGCTGCAGAACTTCACCACTGGAAATATGCACGCCGTTTATGCTGTCATGAATAAGCTGTTGTACACTAATCTCAGGGCGCGAGGGAGTGATTCTGACATACCCCTTGAGGGGGTGCGACTTCTGCTCGAGTTCATGGACGACGGACCGTTCGATACACCGCTCCTAATTTTCAATGAAATCAAGGCCTATATTTCTACGGTCCCGCGCAGTAACATGCCATTTCCGCAGATGATCACGTATTTCGTGATGCGTGCGGGAGTCGATGCGCAAGAGCAGCTTTTGTGGGGCGAGGGCCCAATTACCCTGACTACTATTACTCGGAGCATAGCAGCGAGTTAGGCTGCTAGGCGAGCGAGGGCCGCTCCAGTTGCACCCGCGCAGCCCGAGGAGACACCACAGCCGGCCAGATCCGATCCCCAGTATTTTTCGTCCAGCGCTGCCCCTTTGATGACCGATAGGCAGCTTCTGCAGAGTATATGGTTGGAGCAGCGCTCCTTGATCGAGGGACAGAGGGTTATGACCGAGACTGTCGGGCGGCTTACGCGCCAAGTTAGGGCTCTTTGGAGGAATCAGCGTGGGGAGGTCCTCTCGGATGTTGAGTTGGGTCTCTTTGCTCCGTCTCCACCTCCTCCAGAGGCAGGCGATGCTCCGTATGAAGATGATAACCCCGCAAGGGTGTGATGAGTTGTGATCGTGTGTGGGATAGTTTCATTGGGATTTACTTTTGTTTTATGTTATTTGGAGTTTTCTTGTTTAGGGTAGTAACCTTAACCGATTATGTAGCCATTCTCGTTTTGGTGTTTCCCTTTTCTATGTAACCGTGGTCGTTATATGCTAATACAGTCCTTTATGATTTCCTAAAGTCTTTTGTTCTCTTTTTGATCATTCATATCATGCATGCATGGATTTATCTGTCTACGTGGTTGCATTTGTGAGCATTCCACTTGCCTGATTGTCTTCTCTTGATGCTTTAACGTGTGAGAATACTTGCATGTATTTTTATAATCGTCACGGGCTTCGTTGATAACCCATCATGTGTGACTGCCTTGAGAGTGACATTCCGGTGAGATTTTGAAATCAAAGCTTGCCATTTGGATTGAAATTCAGCTTAATTTGACTGAGGATTTAATTTGTAAAAGCCCCGTTGCACTTGCACGTCGGACACATTTACTTAGTTGATTAAGAGGGTTGTTGCAATAGTACGTCATTTTTGCGCCATGCATGTATATCCTATCAACTTTCACGTTGTATGTTGCATGCTAATCTCATAGTCATTGTGTTTAGTTTTCTCTCTTATTTTGATTTCTCCCTTTCGATTTGCATCATTGTGAGGTGTCGCTAGGGAATAGCAACATGTAAGTTGGGGGGTGTGATTGCTCGCAATCATATGCTCTAATTTCATAGTCGTTAGACCTAAATGCACGCTAATGATGGTATAATTCGATAGGTTTTGTTTAGATAATTCATTTATGTTGTTTTCGTGTGTAATGTAGGTTTTTGGCATTTTGAGGTCCAAATTCGCTTTCCGATGAAGCGCGACTCGCAGTCGAAGGTTGGGACAGCGTCGAGGAGGCATTGAGCACCAAGCTGGAAATTTCTGGAGAATTTTTGGGTCATCTATCGATAGATGCATTGGCCTATCGATAGATGACAGTCACTGCATCTCAATAAAAAGCATTTCGAGGATCATCTATCGATAGGTGGATCGAGCTATCGATAGATGTCGGCTTCTGTTTCGCATTTGGGAAATTCATTTTGTGAGCTATCGATAGGCGCAACAAGCTATCGATATATGCCAGCCTCTGGACCTCCAAATTTGGAAATTGTTTTGTGATCTATCGATAGGCGCGGCAAGCTATCGATAGATAGCGGCTTCTGACTTCTCATTCTCGGCCTCATTTCCAGCATCTATCGATAGCGGTTCTTGTATCTATCGATAGATGCCCTTCCAGATCCAAGGCGATTCCTGATTCCGCATTCTCTATCGATAGCTGTTCATGCCGCTATCGATAGAGATTCTTCGAGGATGTTCATTCGCAGCTAACCTTCGCAGCATCTATGATAGGTTCCCTGCACGCTATCGATAGATGACTGCCTGCTCCGTTTTTTATGCTAAGTTTTATTGTAATAATTTAGAATTTGAGGGATACAATGGTCTTTTTGCTCCTTGACTTTTATGGGAGTATAAATGCAACTTTAAGAGGAGAGAGAGCAAGCTTGGTTTTTTGTCTTGTTGCTCATAAAGTTAGGTTTTGGTTTTTAGTGCTTTTCTTGGCACTTTCTAGGTAGCCAATCACCATCCATCCTACTCCAAATAGGCCCAAGTTTGACTATGATGATGAGGAGCATCTACGGATCGCCGATCTACGTTATGGCCGGCTAGGTCACTCGGTGATGGGGTGAGGCAAGGATTTTTGGGTGAGGTTTTTAGTCACCATTTTGTAATTAATGTTATTTAACTTTGGGATAGACTTGTATTTGAGAGCCTAGTGCTTTTAACCGTTTATATATCAATATGTTTTAGTTTTCTGTGATTACTATCTCATACAAATACAAGTGGTGCTTACTTTAATGAATGATTGAGTTAATGGTGGTTTGATCATTAGCATAGGTTATGCATTATCGTTCGATTCTGATAGTTTATGGCTTTTGATTAATCGTTATACACTTAATCATTCATATCATTTTGGTTAACTTATTCTTGTAGTCTAGGTTACCATTATCCCATGTTAAATAGCATTTCGTATTACAATCGGTGATCATTAACTTGCCCTAATCCGAACCGACCTCCATTACCTTTCTCCACTTTATCTTATTTTAAATTAATCTTGCGCGTCTTTAATTTCTTATTAGGACTTTAATCAACAACCAATCAATCAATTGTGAATCGCAATCACTAGTATAACTTTTTATTTACTTTAAACTTGATTCAACCAAATTCTCTGTGGACGACCCGCACTCACTCTACTTTGCGACTTGAGGTTAAATTTCCGTTGAGTGTGGTCTTATAAATACAATTAAATCTTGGCGCATGGTGGGGAATTAACCTCCCTCACCATGGTGCGACCAAATTTTGGCACCGTTGCCGGGGAGTGTGCGTTGAATTAAATTAAAGTTTTAAGGAATTATTCTAGTTGTAATTAGCAATTCCTTCTTGTTCATATTATTTTCTTTTCATTTCGTAGCTTTGATCTACTTTTCTTAATTTCAGGTTACTAAATCTAGGTACTACCACCTGCCGAGCTTGCGCGCTAAAAAGCCCTCGAAGGCTAAAAATTTGCTAAATTTGCTAAACAGGTTGGATAGGACCGCAAAAAGATTAGCGACTTGGAACGAGGGGAGTTTTCTTAGCTCTTTTATTCTTTCGTTAATTATTCAATTCTTATATTCATTGCATTCATTAAGCATTTTGTGGGAGGGTTGTAGAGCTGCATGCACGGTAGGCGTTCCCTATCTCAGGAGTTGCACCCTTTGGACCTTGACTCAGAACATACTTTGAGAGCCGCTAGGGCTGCTCGTCGAAACACTCAAGAGTCCCCACCGGTCATTGACGTAGAAATGGCCAATGCTTTAGGAAATAATGGAGGTGGAGCTGCTCAGCAGAATCCACCACAACCAATCCCACCCGTGTTGTTGCGTGACCACTTTATGCCTAACACTTTCAGTCCCCCATCCTGCATTCAAGTCCCAAATATAGAGGAGCTGACCTATGAGATTAAACAGCAAACCATCCAGATGCTCCCTAACTTTTATGGGTTAGATCGTGAGAACCCGTACGATCACTTGACTGAATTTGTTAATATCTGCAACACAATTAGGATTAGAGATTTCCCTCAAGAGTCTCTACGCCTGTTCTTGTTCCCTTTTTCTTTGAAAGACAAAGCCAAGCACTGGCTTACGTTCCTTGAGCCACCTAGGCCTGTGACCACTTGGGATGAGCTTCAAAGGCTTTTCCTGGCCCGATATTATTCCATAGGCAAGACCTCCCAGATGCGCCATAGCATTACCCACTTCACCCAAATCGAGGGGGAGTCCTTTTATGAGTCTTGGGAGAGATTGAAAGAGTTGATTAGACTTTGCCCACACCATGATATCCCTAAGTGGCAAATAGTGCAATCTTTTCTTAAAGAATTGAGAGAGAGGGATAGGCAATTAGTCCATTCGGCTTGTGGAGGGTCTGTTTTGAGAAAGAGTGACAATGAAGTTTGGGCATTGTTTGAGACTATGAGTGAGGATTCCTACCATATGGAATCCATGGGTTTGTCTGAGAGAGAGAAAACCGCACCAACACCATCCTCCTCTTCGTCTAAGAAAGGAGGCATCTATGAGATTGAAACCACTTCTTCCAATCAAAACATTGAGGTGTTGTCCAAGAAATTAGACCAACTCATAGCTCTTCATGAGAAGCCTTCCAAGGCCATAGTCAATTCAGTGTCTGAATTTTGTTCCATATGTTCGGACCCTACCCATGATACTCTGTCTTGTCCCATGGCGGGGCAATACCCCGAATTCATTCAAGAGCATGTCAATGTTGCCCAAGGGTATGTGCCATCTAGGAGTGACCCTTACTCAAACACTTACAACCCGGGATGGGCAAATCACCCAAACTTTCGTTGGGGTCAACAACAACCACCTAGGCCTCCAATCCAATCTTCTCAACCCATGAGACCCAATTACCAAGGACCTAATCAGGGCATGGTTGCACCTTATAGGCCTCCCCAACCTCAGAATCAATACCAATCTCAAGGCACCATGGTGCCTCATTCCCAACCATCTTACAATCCTCCTACCCAACAAGTTGTCCAAGCACCACAACACCAACAACTTCAAAGAACCCCGGGATTTGAAGAGCAAGTCTTAAGTGCTCTGAAAGCCATGGAAGCCAACAATCAATTGCTTCATTCTCATTCGCAATCCATTGCCAAACTTGAGACCCAAGTGGGCCAAATAGCAGCTTCCTTGAACCGTAGGGAAGAGGGTAAATTGCCTAGTCAACCAATTAAGAACCCCAAGGGAGCTTATGTGGCTGAGAGTTCTACCTCTCAAGAGCCGGTCAAGCATGAGGATGTGCAAGCCATTACCGTTCTTAGAAGTGGGAGAGTGGTGGATAATAGGATAGGAGAGGATGTCATGGAGGAGGATAGTTCGCCTCCAATTGTAGAGGTGGGGAGTGATGAGAGTAGCAAAAGAAAAGAGAGAAGCCTTGAAAAAGAGGTTGTTGAAGAGATAGAGAGGGATAACTTTCCTTCTAGAGTAGAAGACCCCGTGGCATCCTATGTGCCCAAAGCTCCTTTTCCTTCGGCGCTTGTGTCGCCTTCTAAAAAAGCTAAGAAAGGAGTTTCTGTTGATGATATGTTGGAGGTGTTTAAACAAGTGCGAATCAATATTCTACTACTTGAGGCTATAAAACAAATCCCATCTTATGCCAAGTTTTTGAAGGATTTGTGTACCCATCAAAGGAGAGAGCGTGTGCATTTAGCTCAATCCTCTGCACTCGTTGACATAGCTAGTGCAGTCTGCCAATATCAAATCCCTGTTAAGAAGAGTGACCCTAGAACACCCACAATACCTTGTTTCCTAGGAGATCATTTTGTGGATAGAGCTTTGGTAGACTTTGGGGCTAGTGTGAACATTCTTCCATACTCTGTGTATGCGAAGATGGAGTTAGGAGAGTTAAGGCCCACACCTACTGTTCTCCAGTTTGCTGATAGGTCCACTAAGGTACCTAGGGGAGTTCTACAAGATGTCCTTGTTAAAATTGAATCCTTTGTCTTCCCTGCCGACTTTATAGTCCTAGACATGGAACCTGTGGATAGTAGTAGACCCCAAATCCCTGTGATTATAGGTAGACTTTTGTTGGTAACCGCCAATGCAGTTCTTCACTGCAAATCTGGAATCATGGAGGTGTCTTTTGGCAACATGAAGGCCAAGCTGCAAGTTTATCATGCGGCTAACCATCCTCATCACTTTGAGGAATGTTCATTTGTGGATATTATTGATGAGCTAGTAGAAGAGTCCCTCCCATTCATCCTTACTGAGGACCCCTTGGAGGCATGCCTTGCCTACTTTGATATTGATAGCTTTGATATAGATTCATGCATCGAGGAAGTTAATCAAGTTCTAGAGTCATCCCAATCCATAGGTAGCCTAACTTGGAAACCTACACCCGAACCATTACCACCGTTGGCTAGTACACCTATGCCTAGCTCGTTGGAGTCACCTCCGACACTTGAGCTCAAACCTTTGCCTTCCCATTTGAAGTACACATTCTTAGGGCCCAAAGAGACTCTCCCTGTCATTATTGCCTCTGATTTGAGTGATTTACAAGAGAGAGCCCTAATTGACACTCTAAAAAAGTATAGGGAAGCAATAGGTTGGTCGGTGGCGGATTTGAAAGGGATTGACCCATCCATTTGCATGCATCGTATTCACCTTGAAGAGGGGGTTAGGCCATCTAGAGAAGTCCAAAGAAAACTCAACCCTAACATGAAGGAAGTGGTGAAAAAGGAAGTGCTTAAACTTTTGGATGCGGGTATCATATACCCCATCTCTGACAGTGAGTGGGTAGCTCCTACCCAAGTTGTCCCCAAAAAAGTCTGGAATTACTGTAGTAGCCAATGATCAGGGTATTCTAGTCCCAACTAGAGCCACTACAGGATGGAGAGTTTGTGTTGATTATAGGAAGCTCAATTCTAAGACTAGAAAGGACCATTTCCCACTTCCTTACATTGATCAAATCCTAGAAAGGTTGGCGGGTAAAAGCTATTATTGTTTTCTTGATGGTTATTCTGGATATAACCAAATAGCTGTGTACCCCGAAGACCAAGAGAAGACCACCTTCACATGCCCTTTTGGCACTTTTGCCTTTAGACGTATGTCCTTCGGTTTGTGTAATGCGCCTAGTACATTCCAAAGATGTATGACGGCAATCTTTTCCGACATGATAGGTGAGTTTCTTGAGGTTTTCATGGACGACTTCTCTGTCTTTGGATCCACCTTTGATGAGTGCCTTTCCCACCTTGACAAAGTGTTGAATAGGTGTTGTGAGAAAAACTTGGTGTTGAGTTGGGAGAAAAGCCATTTTATGGTTCAGGAAGGCATAGTCTTGGGGCATGTAATTTCTGAGAGGGGAATTGAAGTAGATAGGGCTAAGGTTGAATTGATAGCCAAACTACCTCCCCCAACCACTGTCAAACAAATCCGGTCATTCTTGGGGCATGCGGGTTTCTATAGAAGGTTCATTAAGGACTTTAGCAAGATTGCAAAACCCATGTGCAATTTACTGGCCAAGGATGCCCCATTTGTTTTTGACAAAGATTGTATGGAAGCTTTTGAAAAGCTGCGCTCTTCCTTGAGCACCGCCCCAATTATGCAAGCACCCAATTGGTCCCTTCCATTTGAGGTTATTTGTGATGCCTCTGACTATGCAATTGGGGCGGTTTTAGGGCAGAAACTAGGGAAGGACTCTCATGTCATCTATTATGCTAGTAAAACCCTTGTTGATGCCCAAATCAATTACACCACAACCGAGAAGGAACTTTTAGCAGTGGTCTTTGCATTCGATAAATTTAGATCATATCTTCTTGCATCTAAGGTCATTGTGTTTTCTGATCATGCCGCATTGAAATACCTTCTGTCCAAGAAAGAGACCAAGCCTAGATTGATTAGGTGGATACTCTTGCTCCAAGAATTTGATTATGAGATTAGGGACAAGAAAGGTTGTGAAAATGTTGTTGATTGTTCCACAATCAAGCTTCATTTTAAAGCATTCAAGGCTAACAATCGGCAGTTTTACAATGTAAGTACTTTGATTTGATTAGTTTTTAGCCTCATGTATGTTTTTCGTCTTGTGTAGGTTAAATTCCATCAAAACGACCATAATCAACAACCCAAAGAGAGCACATGGATGCATGGGAGCAAATGTAGCATGCCGGGATGAACGCCGAGCGTGAAAAGCAGAGGATCAAAGGTTTTTATGCAAAAAAACACCCAAGCCTATCGATAGGCCACCAGCCCTATCGATAGGTAGGCTCTCAGGTTGAAGAATAATGCAGAATTCCAGCATCTGCACACATCACCTATCGATAGGTCTCTAGGCCTATCGATAGGCCTATCGATAGGGCTATCGATAGGGATCCAGGCCTATCGATAGGTCTGATGCGGGCAGTTTCCTAAACTGTTTAAAATTCCTTTTTAGCAAATAAGGAATGGGCTAGATTCGGCAGATCTCGGGAGAAAAGGGCAAGTACACTATTTAAAGACTTTTTGGGGGACCTAAAGAGGATCATCTTTCATCCCAGACTCAGAAAACATCGGTGATATTTTGCTCTCATCATTCTTGAACCATTCAACGGAGATATTGGCTGCACATGGAAGGAACGAAGACCTCCGGTGATTCAGCCCCGACTATGAGCAGCTAAACTCTTTTCCTTGGGAGTAGATGAAGCTTGGTTAGTGGTTTGATTATGTATTGATTAAGGTTCAAGGTTTTGTAATAGGTTATGATAATTGTACAACTTTGAGAGATTGCCGTTCTATGCAATCCGCTCTTTACTGAATCTTTTAACCTTTCATATGAATGTTCTCTGTGATTATATTCATATCGGTTGTGCAATAGTATTACTTGAATTCGCTAGCATTCTTTAGTCAGCTCATACCTAATTAGGATAACCTGTGCATGCTTCGCTTGACAGGTTATGCCTTATTCGGATGAATTTACTATTTGAATACAAGCGTAATATATCTTTGATGATTTATTCTTGTAGTTTAGATCATCACCAATCATAAACGATTGCGAAGCCTTTGCATTAATCATATGCATAACAACACCCTAACTAAAGTGGATTCGAAACCCGGGGATTTCTTTTAATTTGATTTAATCATATTTTCATATTCTCTAGTCTAAACAATCAACCAACTCTTCAATCAAGAATCTGTTTGGTAACTAAAATCAGAATCAGAATAAGTTTTCATAACTCAGCCATTAGTCCCTGTGTTCGACACCCGTGCGAAAACTATGTTTTCAACGAATTGAGGTTTCAAGCACGAGTAGTTTTATAAATTTAAATCTTGATCACGAACAAGGAAATAACCTCCCTTGTTTGGGCCGATCAAATTTTGTGGCGGACCATTTGTCAAGAATCATGGTTGACCCATCCTTGGACATTGTACCCATTAAGGATAAATTCCCCGATGAGCATATTTTGACCATTTCGGATCATCACTTGCCTTGGTATGCTCACATCATCAATTATCTCATCACGGGACTCATCCCATCGGATTGGGACAAGAATAGGAAAAATCGTTTTTTTTCACAAATCAAATATTATTTTTGGGAAGATCCTATTCTTT
>JAESVK010001288.1:0-10035 GCA_017140935.1 Hamamelis virginiana
AAGATTAAAGCCATCACGGAGATGCAGCCGCCAAAAACAGAAAAAGAGAGTCGATGATTCTTAGGCAAAGTTCAATTTATCAATCGATTCATAGCACAGTTGACCATGATTTGTGAGCCATCTTCAAGCTTCTTAAGAAGGATGTGCTCACGAAGTGGAATGACGCGTGCCAAGAAGCCTTTGAAATCATTAAGAGATATTTGAGCAACCCACCAATATTAGTTCCTTCGCGGCAAGGTGAGCCTTTGCTACTTTATTTAGCACTTACTGAAACTGCGATGAGAGCTATGTTAGCTCAGTATCTCCCAGAATCTCGAAAGGAGAATGCGGTGTACTATTTGAGTAAGAAAATGACTGACTATGAGGTTAAATATGACGCATTAGAGAAGACATGTGTGGTATTGGTGTGGGTTACCCAAAAGCTCCGCCATTACATGCTGTCTTTTCAACTGCAACTCATTAGTCGCATGGACCCCCTGAAGTACTTATTGGAGAAGCCAGTGTTATCCTATAGGATAGCCCGTTGGTTATTGCTATTATCAGAATTCTACATTCAATATGTGGTGCAGAAATCAGTGAAAGGGAGAGCGGTAGCAGAGTTTCTAGCAGAACATCCATCATCAGTAGAAAGACCGTCTGAGTACCAGTTTCCCGATGAAGAAATTTTAGAAGTAAGTAAAGAGCCTTGGAACGTTTTCTTCGATGAGGCGCATAATAAGAGAGGATGTGGAATAGGCGTGTTGTTAGTCACACTGGAGAATAACTTGATACCATTATCTGTCAGGATATCCTTCGATGCCACTAATAATATAGCCGAATATGAAGCTTGTATCCTAGCATTGGAAGCTGCATTGGAGTTGGGTGTGGAAGAATTGGAAGTATATGGGGATTCTACCTTGATCATATGTCAGACTAGAGGAGAATGGAAGACTCGGGATAAGAAGTTGTTACCCTACCATGAGTACTTGGAGACTTTAGTGAAAGAATTCCTTCAAATAGACTTCCTTTATCTGTCTAGGTTAAAGAATAAGTTTGCGGATGCCTTAGCCACTCTAGCATCCATGGTAGATATCCCTAAAGATGAAGGTGTAACTCCTCTCATTATCGAGTTCCGAGAAGAGCCAGCCTATTGTTGTGTTATCCAAGAAAGATAGCCGAATGATGAAAAGCCATGGAACTATGATATCCAACAGTTTGTAGAAAAAGGAGAATATCCGAAAGAGGCGTCATCTGTAGACAGAAAGACATAAGAAGGTTAGCCAGCCAGTATATTCTGTGTGGAGGGAAGCTGTACCGGAGATCACACGACGGAATGCATCTGTTATGCGTCAATGAACAAGAAGCTGAAAGGATAGTATTGGAAGTATATGAAGGGGCTGGGGCTCCGCATATGAATGGATACATGTTAGTTATGAAGATTGTAAGACTGGGGTATTATTGGTCAACCATGGAGAGGGATTGCCATCTACATGTCAAGAAGTGCCATAAATGTCAAGTGTTTGCAAGTGGAAAACATCAACCCTCGATGCCACTCACTACCATATCTTCACCATGGCCATTTGCAATATGGGGCATTGACATCATTGGCAAGGTAACCCCCGCAGCATCGAATGGACATGAGTACATCCTGGTCGCTATAATTATTTCACCAAATAGGTAGAGGCTGCATCCTACAAGACGTTGAATGCCAAGCAAGTAGCAAGGTTCATACAGAATAACATCATCTATCGGTACGGAGTACCCCATGAGTTCATCTCTGACAATGGACAGCATTTCCGAAAAGAAACCGAAGCGCTCTTACAAAAGTATAGCATCAAGCATCATCGTTCATCTCCCTATAGACCACAGACAAATGGGGCTGTTGAAGCAGCAAATAAGAATGTCAAGACGATCTTGAAAAAGACCACCGAGACTTACAATGACTGGCATGAGAAATTACCACTAGCACTGTGGGGATATCGTACTTCCATTAGATCATCGACCGGGGCTACACCTTTTTCGCTCGTATATGGAATGAAAGCTGTATTGCCTATAGAGTTTGAAGTCCCGTCGTTAAGAATTGCCATGGAGAGTCAACTGGCGGAGGTAGAATGGGTAAGGAACTGGTATGAAGAGTTAGCTCTACTGGATGAAAGGCGATTGAGGGCATTATACCATATTCAAAGGTATCAAAGAAGAATAACCAAGGCGTTTGGCAAAAAAGTGAAGCACAGAGGTTTGAAGAAAGGAGATCTGGTACTAAAGGAGATCCGAGCACCGATCCATGACCCGCGAGAAAAGTTCGAGCCCACATGGGTAGGCCCTTATATCATCAGAGAAATACTATCAGGCGGAGCCCTAAAGATTGCAGACATTGACGGGAATGAATTCTCTCAACCTACCAATTTGGATCAATTGAAGAAGTACCACATATAAAAAAAATAATAAAATAAAAATAATATAAAAAAAAAGAGCCCGCTAGGTAGAAAACCCGAAAGGGCTGCCTAGGCAAAAGTTAGGGTATTCAAATATAAAAAAATAAAAAAATCAAGCTCGATAAAAGTGAAAACCTGAAAAAGCTGCTTAGGCAAAATTTAATGCAAATAAAAAAAAAAGTGAACTTCTTCAATTTGATTCATGAACTACGAAGACCTGATTCCCCAAATATCACAAAGAGTTAGAGAAAAATGACAAAGCATTGCATCAAGGACGGGGATACGCAGGCAACCCATAAAGTTACTTTGGGTGCGGTCTATTTCTTGTAATAATACCAAGAGTTTGGTTTAATTGTAATTATTAAGGGATATTTGTTGAGATTTTAATAAAACTGATATTTATTCATCCATAAAGGGTAAAAACCTTTTGAAAGATTTATTACATGCCATGTGTGTCCATAATTCCTACTTTCTTCAAATCTTACATTGCTTAGAAAAGTAAAATATATAATCCCTAATTTACTCTAAGTCCTTCTCCCTCCGCGGGCTTGGGCTTCATTCTCATATTCCCTACTTCTCTTAGCTGTCCTAACTTGTGATGCATCTGGTGGAAGTGATGAACCTGCTGACTGAGCTGTAATTCGAGAACCATAAACGAGGCTTTGAAACTTATCCTTCATAGCCTGTACTTTTGAACCCAAGTATTGTTTAAGCCAAGTCCGATACTCCCCATCAATCCTAAAAGGCCCATTGTAATCCCCTACCTGACTCATACATAAGCCTGAAGCCCATTTCTTCATAGCCCAAGATACCAAAGAAGGAGAAGCCGCCTCTACCCCATGAACATGCCCTTTGAGAGGGAGATTGATTTGAGCACGGCCCATCTGGCAAAGTACACGAGAAGCCCAGTAAAATGATGTATGCTTTAGGCCCATAAGCTTCACCTGACAACATCCCGAAGTATGTAGCACATACTCTTCACCACAGTCCCATATGACCACATGCCACTGAATATCTCTCCAAGTCAAAGAAGAGAAGAAGATGATCATATCCTGAATCGAGCGATGCTCAAGAAACAAAAGTTTACGTGAACAATAGTTGTAGTACAAGTGTTTAGGCCCATCACAAGGAGTAATCAGTTTGAGTCTTTCAACTAACCACATCTGAATGAGAATGGGGCTACCCCTAATGCAAGAAGTAGAGTTGGAGTAGAAGTGGTCAAGCCTGTTTAGAGTTTCAGCTAGCACCAGGGGATGATGTTATGAGATTGTGACAATGACAGAATGAGTTCACATGTTTCAATGGGTACGAAAATGGTTCCATTCGATCTATGTGCATCAAGATTCATCCCTGATCTTAATTTTTGTCAGTTTTGACCTATTTTCGGGTTAGAATTGAACCAAAAAGTAATTGAAACATATTTGTATTCTCGTTAGGATAAAATTGCATGCCACTCAGGGTTTTTAGTGCATACATAGAGAAAGAATTACATAGAAAATCCTAAGCAGGCCTCCTATAGACCTAACAGTACAAAATCATCTTCGCCGGGATGATTTCCTCGTTCCCCGTGAACCTGATGCCTCGTGATCCTCTCTCGATCCATGGCGCTCCTGTAAAAACGAAGCTTAGGTAAGATTGGTGAAGAATGAGATCATCAGTGATCGAAAGGATAGAAAGAGGGTTACCTGTGCAGCTATGTTCGCATTATGTGCATCAAGATTCATGCTTTGAAGTTCCCTAGTCAATGATGCATTATATGCCAATAATTCCTCAGCATATGGTACAGGCACCTGAAAGGTCAAAAGATTCAAAATGATAAAGGGAAATAAAGTTACATATGACAAAGGGTGAAAGTATAACAATTACCGAAGTGTAAGAATAATCAATATGTGAATATTCGTTATAAGGCACTCGAGTGATTGTTCGTTGAACAAAGCTACCATCCTCAATAACTTGCACTTGCCAAGGAATAGGTGGCAAAGAAGGAACAGAAGATGAAGACTCGTCCTCTGTAGGAGCTATAGTAGCTGCAGGATGGGAAGCATGCCCTCGGGATAGACGACCCTGCCAAATAAAGAGATATGAGGAATAATGTATGAGAAAAGAGGTAAGGATATCAAGAGAGAAAGTTCAATACCTCAGTAGGGGGAAATCCCGATACTAAGGGACGCATAAGATATTGCTGACAGAATGAACGATAATCCTCATGCGGACGATGGAAAGCATCCGCAAATACAGCAGCCATGGCGTCTGCTAAGGCATAGTCTGTCAACCTATCAGTGTGCCTCATAGAGGGAGGAGGTGCATGGGGCACACGAGCAACTGAATAAGACCCACAAAGCTGGGCACGTACCCTTTCCCCAAGGTACCAGTACCTACCAGAAGGCCCCTCGAACATAATTCTTTTGTGTGACATCTCAATCACAGAGTTAAGCTGAACATGCATGGTACCCCTCCAATAGCGCCAAGGATTCCATCTAACCTGAAGACAAGGTATATTAGAGAAAGTTTGAGCATTGAGAAAAGAAAGCAGAAATGAAGATGGTTACCTTATTGGAACGTAATCCTGCAAGAAAAGCACGACTATAAGCATAATCATGCCTATGGGCAATGGCAGTCACTCGCCGATCTGGGGCATATCGGGCGAGGGTTGGCCAAGAGAAGTCATTAGCAATCAAGGTTAGGCTATTTAGATTGAGGTACTCATGAGCCCATACCTGCAGAATATGTGCATTGTTAGAAGATAAGTAGAGGGAAATTTGTGATATTTTCTTAAAGTAAATGAGTATACCTCCCAAACGAATCCCATGCCTCCAAAGTCAGTGCATACCCCTTGGGACCGACAGCACATGGTCCTATACATGGTAGCCAAGGAAGCACCACCCCAGTTATACTGAGGAATGGTATCAATATCCTCCAAACTAGCAAGGAAGCCTAGAGGTGCCAAATCAGCAGTGCCTGCAAAAAGAGTACATGAAAATAGGTACAAAAGGAAAGTTCGCATGATGTAATCAGGATCTACTCCTTCAGGCATATTGCTGAATGTCGTAAGAAGAGTGTTTCGGCGAACTGATCTTTCACGATCTCTATGTCACCTGCTCCAAGATAGTTGTTTAGATAACCCAAGTTCTTGCTTGCATCATTATAAAAATCCAAAGGGCGACCCCCAATGGAAAGTCCTGTGATCATGGTGAAATCAAGAGGAGTCATAGTCATCTCCCCAAACTCAAAGTGGAAAGTGTTGGTGGTGTCCCACCAAAGCTCATATAAGGCCATGAGGGCCTGTCTATCCATAGTGTCAACCCACAGTGAGTCGATAAAATCTCTAAAACCAAGCCTTCGGATAGTGGCTTTGACGTATGGTTGGAGGGTATCCATTTTAGCCCACCATCCGATGATGCCCTGTAAAGATGACCGAGTCCTGATGTCGAACTCTGGCTGTAAAGATAAAGATTAATGGATTAGAGGTATAAAAGATAAGTTATGCTAATTCTTTGAATCGAGAATACAAAATTAACTCACAAAATGACACATTTTCAAAAAAATGTTCAAATTTTATTTCTCAAATAATTTGTCAATTGTGAGTTATTCAAAAAAATATATACCATGATTAATGTAGTTAATTTTGGTATTTTCAATTTTACATCAAGAATTAGCATAATTCATTTAAAATGCCAAATGACTTCTTTTCATGAAAATTAAATTGGAAATGAAAATCCTAAGAGAATAGAATTTCGAAGATTATGAAATAAATACTTAGCATAAGTTTTGAAATAAAATTATTTAAAAGTCATGAAAATGACACTTTATGCAACAATGTTTTGAAAAATAAGCTAAGTCTTAATTCATGCAAATTTTTGATATGTGCATTACTTAAAGTATTTTGAAAATTTATCATGATATGATTATTTTGAAAATATTTAAAAAAAGCATGGTATGATGAATTGATTTGAAAAATTGAAAATTGCCCCCTTTAGGCATTTTATCAAACACCTAGTGTGCACATTTTTGAAAATAATTATAAAAATTTGTCATGACAATTCAAAAATATTCAAATGATGTTTGAAACACATTTAAATCATGACATGAGAAGTGATGTGATGAATTGCTTTGAAAAAAATTGAAGTTGCCTACCTTTAGGCATTTTATCAAACACCTAGTATGCACATTTTTGAAAATGATTGTGAAAACTTGTCATGAAGTTTTTGAAAGTATCCAAATGATGTTTGAAACATATTTGAATCATGGCATGAGAAATTTAAATCAAAAAAATCAAATTCTAATCTCTTGGGAATTTTATCAAACACTTGGTGAGCAACATTTCAAGCTTGTAAAGCTAGTGAAATGGGGCTCCCAAGCTTTGCCAAATACAAATTTCATGAACACAAGTCATCAAACAATATCCAAATATCAATATTGAAGCATCTGGACATCAATGATTCAATGAAAGAGCATGGAAAGTAAGCTCACCTCGTGTAGGGTGTGAATGTGAGAGAGATGATCATTAGGCTCCAATAGCAAGCTTGAGTTGTTGGGATCATGAGAGGGTGCCTTATAGCTCTTCATCTTCATATATGGGTACTTTGATTCATACCTATTTGCCATGAGTATAGGTAGAGGATGAACTTGAAGAAAATGAGTGTATGTGTATTTGGGTTTTTGGATCCCCAAATTGAAATGCATGGATGAAATCCTAGGCTTTTGATTCACAAATTGGAGTGATTAGCAACACTTGAGGTATTTGAAAGTTGATTTGGGTAGAATGAAGTTAAAATTGATGGATTTTTGAAGAAATTGGGAAATTCTAGAGAGAGAAGGTCTCAAATTGAACAAAGAAAGCATGAATGAGCAAATGGGTGTCAAAACACCTAAGTACGGAGCAAGAGGCTCGGGTGGCCATCCCCTAGTGGATGGTCATCCATCCTTGAACCCATTTTTGACTTTTTGTGGGCTTTTGAAGCCCATTAGGCCCAATTTTGACTATTTTGGCCTACTTTGACCAATGTTGGCTCATTTCCTTTCAATTTTTGATTTAGGAAAGTGCATTTGATTGAGATTGAATGATATTTGATGAGTTGATGAGAAATGAAGAAGATTTGGTGCATAGCAAAGTGAGAATTGAGCAATTGTGAATAGGAAAGTTCACATGAAATGATGAATTTTTGGTTGAAAACCATGAGATTTAGAAATAAATGAATGAAAAGATGGTGTAAATAAGTTTGTAATCGTGAAATGATTATGAATACATTTGATTTGGTAAGCTTGTGAGACCCATGAAGGGAATTATAGAAGTGAGTAAACCCATGAAGAAGGGGCTAATGAGAAAAGCCCATTTTTGGAGGCCCAAATCCATAAGTCTTTGTAAAGTTGATGAAATATACATGAAATGTATATAAGAATGATATAGGGATGATGTTAAGATATGATATGATATTTGGAAATGAAATTTCCAAAAGGATTGAAAATCCTTGAGATAATTAGAAATGAAATTTCTAAGTTGAGTTGAAAACTTCCCAAATTTTTACGATAATTGGAAATGCAATTTCCAAAAGGATTGAAAATCCTTAAGTTAACTAGGAATGCAATTTCTAGTAATGAGTCGAAGACTCCCATTTTTTATAATTGGAAATGCAATTTCCAAAAGGATTGAAAATCCTTAAGTTAACTAGGAATGCAATTTCTAGTAATGAGTCGAAGACTCCCATTTTTTTTGATAATTGGAAATACAATTTCCAAAAGGATTGAAAATCCTTAAGTTAACTAGGAATGCAATTTCTAGTAATGAGTCGAAGACTCTCATTTTTGATAATTGGAAATGCAATTTCCAAAAGGATTGAAAATCCTTAAGTTAACTAGGAATGCAATTTCTAGTAATGAGTCGAAGACTCCCATTTTTGATAATTGGAAATGAAATTTCCAAAAGGATTGAAAATCCTTAAGTTAACTAGAAATGAAATTTCTAATAATGAGTCGAAGACTCCCTTTTTTTTTTGGAAATGCAATTTCCAAAAGGATTGAAAATCCTTGAAATAACTAGAAGTGAGACTTCCAGGAAGAGAGAATTTGAAGCGAAGCTTTCAAAATAATTTTGATGGTTAATTATCCCTATTTTGTTGTGTCAAAAATGGGATGTCTTTGTTTTCGTTGATATTCACTGGGGAAGCCATGAACATCAACGAGGGGCTTCTGTAGACATCCATTTTTGACCATGAGTATGGTCATGAATGGTTGCCTATGATTAGAGATGAAATAGGGTGTCAAAACCCTAAGTTGCCAGTTTTACCCCTTGTGGGTAATTAGATAGAGGTCATTATCACATGTAGATTTTTAGGTCAGATTGAGTCTGTTCTTTTTGCATTAGGTCTTTAGAGAGTTTAGGGACATCCCTGCAAAATTCCATGACATTCTGAGCTAGGCTTGATAGAAAATAAGACATTTTGTGACCGAAGGGCAATTTTGTCCTTATAATCACAAAAGCCCTGAATGACTGTCGATCTTGTTTCGAATGGCCTCGAGGCTTTAGCATAGATATGTAAAGTGTGTTTGGCAGCCAAGTTGATCAGTGGCAAGGTCTGTGGAGCCTTCTGACTCATATTTGGGTTTCGAGGCTCGAAAAGCCCTTTCAAAGCCCATATTAGGGTTTCAATCGGAAGCGACCGGGATTCGATATTTTTATCAAACCAAAGCCTTCAAAGGCTTCAAAACACTTTCTTAAAACATTTTAAAACTTGTTTCAAGAAGAAGAAAAGATTTCGAAAGCAATCGGTTAGCAAATTTCAAAACCCTAATTTGGGCCCGGCAGGCCCTAAACAGCTAATCGGTCTATTTTTCCCTAAACTTTGACCTTAGTCAATGTATTTTTACTTTAAACACTTCTTAAAATATGGAGAATCGAATCACGATCGTTTCGGCTCTTGAATCGTCAAATTTGGACTTAAAACGGGCCCGAAAAACAGAAAAAAATCGAAATCAGGTCAAAACGGGCTGAGGTAGGTCAACACAGGCAAAAAATAGCATGGAGGACCGATGGCCGTCCACCTAGGGACGGTCAACCGTCCATGAAGGACGGCCAGCCGTCCTAGAGTGGATGGTCGTCGATCCTTTTTGCCAGAAAATGCATAAATCAGAGTTTTTTTCCCGCCGGGACTCTTCCAAGCCCTGCCATGTGTCCAGTTCGGCCATGGGGACTTTTGGATGAGTATGAACAACTTGGAAGACTGATTTTGAACCTTTGGATCATTCCTAAGGAATTCAAACTCAGCCATTGATCAAACTCAGGCTTCCCTATAAATAGAGGGTCCTGAAATCAGTTTCAACACACAGAGAAAGCTTTAGAGAGCTAGCTTGGAGAGTAGAGGCTTGAGCAATTGCACAAGCTTCCCCCATAGCACTCTAGCTTAAGTTTTAGAGTCCTTGAGTTCCTTGGAGTCCTTGGAGCTTGAAGAGAAGGCTTGGAGCAAGAGGGAGGAGGAAAAGAAAGAGGTTAATAGTTTAAAGTTTTTTTTTTCAGTTTTCTTTTCTTCTTCTTCATCTTCTTCTTCTTCTTTTATGATCATGCTAGGTTAGGTTTTATTTCCTTAGTATATATAGGGTTTAGTTCATTGTTAGTGTGCATAGGATA
>JAESVK010001289.1:0-10434 GCA_017140935.1 Hamamelis virginiana
AACATTTCTATATATTCACCTATTAAAAGAACAGTTTATAGCACTTCTATAATCATATTATCACAACATTCCATTTAAATGGCGCCTCATGTTCCATGTTATCATCAACAGCCAACAATCACAAGCTATCTTAAGTATAAGATAGAACCTCTACACTACTACTACAAAAAAAAAAAAAAAAAGGCTTTAAGGAAGGTTTTAAACCGTCCTCTAAAGTCTTTAAGGTCGGGTCGGGTTGAAACAAAGAAGCAGTCCTAATTAATTATGCCATCTAGTTATATAGTTAATTTGAAAATGATAAAGTAGGAGTCATATAGTTAGCTAATTTTGCATGTGTGATTGCAAACATAACTCACATGGATACAACAAAACATGCACTCTTGGTATGGCATAGACATTCATATATTGCATTTTATCTTAATTTTCAGCAATATAACTTGTTTAAATCTTTTATAGAATTTAAACTTGTTTAAATCTAATGAGCAAAAAACTTTTCCAAAACCAGAGACCAAATGGTGGGTTTGTATGTGACATTCTAAGCCCTCGATTTATTTCTAAAATCATACAAACAAGTTCTTTTTTCTCAAAGCCACCATGGTTCAAATGAAAATATTAATATATATTTCACTGTTATTGACCCACATAAATTTAAATAGTAAACAACAACAATATATACTGATAAAAAAAAAAAAAAAAAAACCAAATGGGTGTCCGTTCAACCTCCACCCCCAAATACTACAAAATGTCCATCAAACCCAACAAGAGACAACTCCAGCCACCAAAATTCAAATAATTATGTGCTAATTATGTGTAGAGAAAGAGTGTAAGTTATATACCAAAGTTAGCTACCATCATGCATGGAATCATCCATCACATACGATCCCTTACGTACTCCAGCAATTCCACCCGCACCTCATTGTCTCGCACCTTCTCTCTCATTATCGTACTTCAATACTTATATATATAGCATTTTTCTCTTCTCTCTCTCCTCTCTCTCAATTCGACAGAAATGGATCTAGTCATGCTAAACACTATGGTAAATGGCTTTACAACTAGAATGGGAAGCAGAAGCAAAAAATCGGAAGGGGAATCAACAGTGGGAAACACAATCCAAATATTATAAAGGAAAAGTGAAAAAATAAAATAACTAGGAGGGGTGGCAATAAATGGGTTTGGGCAGGTTTTGCATTGGGATGGCATGGGATTTTCATGTGATTTCTAAAAACATTTTTAAAAGTTTCCCAAGAGTTTCTGAAACGTTTTTAGAATAGTTTTTCCAAGTTTTTCGAACATTTCCAAAAGGAATCCCCTAAAATTTTCCAAATTTTCATATTAACTTCAAGAAAGTAAAATTAAACCATAATATTATTTTAGAGATTATGCCAATGATTATTTTCTGATCAGCATAATCCCCAGTTTATGCAAGGTCGTCAACTGGTCGTAAACACAAGAATAGATCCCTAGAACTAGGAGTTAAAATGAATTAGAACAAATTCAAGAAAAATCAAAATCAAGATGGGGCTATGCTTGTTTGGACAGAAAATATTTCCTGGGAAAATTTATCCCAATTCAAAAAAATGAGATAGATATGTAGATATATCTTTTTGAAAGGTAACTGACAAGACCTGAATATATTTTCCCTAGGATTCCCATTCAAATATCCCTAGGAAAAGTAAAACCTTCTAATTCAAAGATGGACCTATATTTTGTTGGATGAAATTTTAAATATCAAACCATTAGATATGGCTACCGACAACTGTTATGGATTTTGTAATCTAAAAGTGCTTTCAATCCTTTCAGTCCAATTCAACTATCCAGATGAAACAAGCATTTACAAAAAACCTACTTGAAATGGATAATGGGTGATCAGAGTGAAATGGAGAGATTCCATACACTTTACGTGGCACCCACCATATATTAGAGGCTCATATATGAAGTAGTTTCAAACGGACCTCAGGCTTGGGCTTTAAAATTTGACAGGCTATCAAATGGGCAGGTCCATGAGGTTGAAATTAGTGTATTTCAAATTTTCAATTGATGCCTCGGGCTAAGGCAAAATGTGCAAGCAAAGAGCTACCAAAAGTTGAAGAAAAATGAAATAAATATATATAATTATACACACACACACACGACATGTGTTGCAAAACAAAGTTTCCAACATTAACCTTATAGAAATTTCCCTAAAACTTACTATGGTCTTCCATGAGTTTAGAGAAGAGGTGACTGCAGATGCAGGTTCCGACAAGGTTTAAATATCAATAGAAAAACCAGGTCTAAACATTATCTTGCAAGACACCAAACCTTTTGCAAGGACATGATGAAAACAAAAGCAACTAATGTTGAGGAAACAAATTAATAGTTCTGTAAAACAACCCTAAGAGTGCTACATCAACATTGACCTACTCAACTACATCCACACATTACTGATGGCATTAGAGGGAACAAACCAACTGAAACTACTGAAAATAATTCATAGAAATAACATCAGATATGATCTCGAACCAAGGATCTTTCCATACATTGCTGTAAAGAAATTTGGGAAGTACTAGAGTAGCATTAAGCAGAGTAGCCACAGCGAAAGCATTGCAGATCTGCATCCATTAAGAGCAAAACTTGATCAGTTATGTTATTGAAGCGGGGAGACTAGAAAAAATGCTCCACAATAATACTAATTTGTAAAACAAAATTATTACTTCAAATTGAAGTTTTAAAGAAACAATACATTAGTGTGTCTCTTAAGTCTTACAGGTATGTTTCAATTATCTTCGATTCAAATGTTATATTAAATCAATTCAGCAAATAGAGGATGCATTCTTGATCTATGAAATAGATATAATGAGACATGGCCAAATTTAACTCAACAAAGCCTAATTCCATCTATTTGGATCGGGTTTGCATTGTGTATGTGTAAATATTCACAAACTATTCCAAATGTTCTCATTGTTCAATTATTTCCTGTCTCTGTTCCAATCTCCAAAGTAAGATCACCAATTAACATGACGGATTCTTCAGAGTCACAAAGAAATGCAAGATGCTTCTGCTTGTCAAGGAACTCTAGTTATATATGCTTATGCTTGTATAACTGTTTAATCAAATGAAAAACAAATACATTTGTTGGTAGAATCATCACAGACTCACTTTTGTGTCTGTAATCTGTTTCAGATGCACAAGTGACAACAAAGACTTGACCAATAATTTATTTTTATTAGTTTACTCAAAAATTTTCCTTACTCTGATAGTAACAATTACGTGACATGGAAGCCTAGATACTTACAGCAACTCGTTGTTGATTGAGACCACCATATGCACTGACCAATATAAAGCCATTACTTTTGTCATATTTACCTGCCCCAAAAATATAAAATAATTACAGAGTAATTCAAAGAGTAAAGGCTTTATTCTAGTAACCGGTTGAAATCAATTTCTTAGACTTTATCATGGTTTATGAGTTATACAAGTCAATTTTGCTAAAGGCAATTAATAAGAATATTGCCCATACATTAAACAAGGTAAGCGAAAGAAGCATAATTGGCAATAGTTGATTCTGGAGATTGCCGAAGCTGTCCAATCACAGGGACCAGCTCGGATGAGTGGAGAAATTGTCTGCAAGGGTGATGCAAACACATATCTCTCTCACACACAATTAAGACTGCTCAATTGTAGAATATTTTCCACACTGTCATTAACTGTTCAAGTGTATAATATATACAAGAGTTTGTTATATAAGATAAGTATCACATATAACAGTATATAAGATAAGTACTACATAAGATAAGTGCTATCCTAACTGCTATCCTAACATCCCCCCTCAAGTTGAAGGTGGGCATTGTCGAAGCTTCAACTTGTCCCGAAAGAAAACAAACCGAGTTGTGCTAAGTCCCTTAGTAAGAATGTCTGCAACTTGGTCATCAGTAGAAATGAACTGAACATTGAGCTCCTTGCGAGCAACCTTATCACGAACAAAATGAAAATCGATCTCCACATGCTTGGTGCGAGCATGAAAAACGGGATTGGCAGTCAAAAATGTGGCGCCAATATTATCACACCACAGAGTGGGTGTCCTATGTGTAGAGAGCCCAAGTTCAAGTAAAAGGGACTGTAACCAAGTTAGCTCCGCAGTTGCATCAGCGAGTGCTTTGTATTCTGATTCAGTAGAGGATCGAGAAACAGTTTGCTGTTTGCGCGACGACCAAGAAATAAGATTAGAACCAAGATAAATGGTGTAACCCCCAGTGGATCGACGGTCATCAGGGCACCCAGCCCAATCAGCGTCAGAAAAAGCTTGTAGAACATCGGTGTTGGTTTTAGAGATGAGAAGACCAAGAGAAATGGTGTGTTGAAGATAGCGTAAAATCCTTTTGACAACAGCCCAATGATCATCAGTTGGTTCATGCATAAACTGGCAAACTTTATTTACAGCAAAGGAAATATCAGGGCGCGTGAGAGAGAGATACTGAAGAGCTCCCACGGTTTGACGATACAGTGTTGGATTTGCCATGGCTGTACCCTCGCGCTTAGTGAGTTTTTGAGTGGAAGAGATTGGCGTTTGCACAGGCTTGGATGAAGCCATTCCGGATTTTTGAAGAAGGGATTTGATGTACTGCTGCTGAGATAACAGAATGCCTTGGGGATGGGGAAGCACCTCAATGCCAAGAAAAAAATGGAGGTCACCCAGATCCTTAATGGAGAACTCGGACCCAAGCTTTGCGATGAGTGTGGTAAGAGAGGTCGAGTCATTGCTGGTCACAAGAATATCATCCACATAAATAAGTACATAAATAATGATACCTTGATGGGAGAAAATGAACAGAGAGGCATCTGATTTTGAAGCAGTAAACCCTTGAGTAAGAAGAAAAGTAGAGAGCCGGTGAAACCAAGCACGAGGGGCTTGTTTGAGACCATAAAGAGACTTGTGAAGTTTGCACACATGATGTGGGTGTTGTGGATCAACAAAACCTGGAGGTTGAGCCATATAGACCTCTTCACGGAGAATGCCATGGAGAAAAGCATTGTTTACATCGAGTTGCATGAGAGGCCAATTTTTGGAAACAGCAATTGCAAGAACCGTGCGAATCGTAGTTGGTTTCACAACAGGGCTGAAGGTTTCAGCATAATCAATGCCATGCTGCTGATGAAATCCCTTTGCTACAAGTCTAGCTTTGTAGCGCTCAATATCACCCTTGGAATTGCGCTTAATTCGATATACCCATTTACAGCCCACGACATTTTGTGTCTTGCTTGGAGGATGCAAAGACCAAGTACCATTGGAAATCAAAGCATTGAACTCTTGTGCCATGGCATGCCTCCACTGGGATGATTTATTGGCTTCAGTATAACAACTAGGTTCAACGAGAGGCTGATGCTGCGTGAGAAGTGCATGGGGTGGCTTGGCAGTTGTCATATGGCGCAGCTGCATGGGATGAGTGCGTGTTGGTGGTGAAGTGGAGGATTGGTTGGATGACACAATTGCATGAGATTGGTTTGAAGGATGAGGTGGCGGTAGGAGAGGTGGTTGAGATGCGTGAGGATAAGTGGGAAGAGTAGATGAATTAAGATCAACTACAAGATTGATTCCAGCTGGGTTATGATAAGAAGTGGGAGCTGCCCCTGTGGAAGTAGGAGATTGGGATTTGGTTGAGTGGGAAGATAAGGATGGATGGTTAGTGGGAGAGTAAAATGGGGGATTAGAATTGGGTGTGGTGGACTGCTGTGCATGTGGATAAGGATAAACATTAGGGGATGGTGAAGGAAAAATTGAAGTGGAGAGCCAAGGAGGGCGTGTAGGTGTGGGAGGTGGTCCGAGAATTGAGGTAGTGCCGAAGGGAAGCACGGTTTCATCAAACCGAACATATCGACAAATATAGAACCGTCCCGACGGAATATGAAGACAGCGGTATCCAAGATGAGATGGACTATACCCAAGGAAGACACATGGAAGAGACCGAAATTGGATTTTGTGTTTATTAGAGGGCCTAAGATGAGGAAAACATAAGCACCCAAAAATTTTTAAAAAATTATAATTTGGAGGAGAATGAAATAAACGTTGAAAGGGAGGGGTATGATTCGATGCCGGACTAGGCATCCGATTAATTAGATAAACAGCAGTTTCAAAGGCATAATGCCAATAACGATGAGGGACATGAGCATGAGCTAAGAGAGTCAAGCCAGTTTCCACAATATGGCGATGACGCCTTTCAACAGAGCCATTTTGGGCGTGAGTGTGTGGACATGGAAGACGATGAACAATGCCACAGTCACGAAAGAATTTGGAAAGAGAGCGATATTCACCACCCCAATCGGACTGAATTATTTTAATTTTTGTATGAAATTGGCGTTCAGCCATTTTTTGAAATTGAAGAAAAATTTGAAACACATCAGACTTGCGTTGCATGGGATAAAACCAGATATATTTAGAAAAATCATCAACGAAAATGACAAAATAACGAAAGCCGGCCTTCATTAGATAAAATAGGGGAAGGTCCCCATGCATCAGTGAATACAAGGCTTAAAGGAGAATCACTAATTGTAGAAGTAACAGGCAAAGAAAATTTTGACGATTTTCCTAATTGACAAGCAGAACAAATGGAAGGAGTGTTGAGCAATTGGTGAGGCAGATTATTGTCACGGACAAGAGTGTCAAAAACATCTTTAGATGAATCAAGACCCACAACAAGAGGGAGAACCTCATCGGATAGAGAAGCAATGAGAAGACTCAAGATCAGTTGGTCTTGCCGGATCCAGGACTGATATGCTGGGTTAGGAACACGATTGCCATTGTCATCAAGAGAAGAGGGAGGGCATGGAAGAGTGCCATCAACATAGCCCATGAGGTCTTGACCACGAAGGAAAGGGAACAGTTGGGTTTTCCAATAGATAAAGTTGGAGGAGGTGAGTTTGATAGAAATAAAATGGTGTGCATTGTGAAGAGAGGGAGAAGAAGAGGAAGAGAGAGATGAGACAGGGGTTGATGCAGCGGCTGGAGCAGGGGAAGAGAGAGTAGCAATAGATGAAGAAGACGTGGCCATGGGGAAGAGAAATTAGGTGGCTCTGATACCAAATTAAGACTGCTCAATTGTAGAATATTTTCCACACTGTCATTAACTGTTCAAGTGTATAATATATACAAGAGTTTGTTATATAAGATAAGTATCACATATAACAGTATATAAGATAAGTACTACATAAGATAAGTGCTATCCTAACTGCTATCCTAACACACACAACACCCACAAATCCCTAATTACACAACCCCCAATAATGTTGAAAAGAAAAACCCTAACAAAAAATTGTCTATTTATTACCCACATTATCAAAACAGGAAATATAAAGAAAAAATTAAATAAAATACGACACTTACCTGACTTGTGAGACATCGGGCAAGAGTGAGTTTCAGGCGCTGAGATAGATTTCAACTTAGGGTTTCGATTCAGGTGCTGCGACCATGGAATCAAAAGCAACGCTAGGGTTTGAGAAGTTGAGGTGAGGAGAAGATAACCGACAAGGTGAAGATAACAGGTGAGGCAGCAACACCGACGACCGGCATCTGCAGTGACGGCAATGAGCAAGGGCCCGTGGCATCAGTCGAGGAGAGAGAGAGCGCAGAGAGAGAGAGAGAGGGGGCTTAATTTAGGATATATTTGATTTAAGAGGGAAATGAAAAGGGGCGCAGACATGAGTAAATTTTTTTGGAAAGTTTGGCCACGTTTTTCTAAAAGAAAAGAAAAGACTAGGGTCTTAAGAACAGTAGTCTTTTCTTATCATTTAACTAGGTATTTAGAAAACCCTAGTCTTTTCTTACCTTTTAACTAGGGTTTTATAACACACTAGTCTTTTGTTACCAACAAAAGACTAGTCTTTTGTTACCAACAAAAGACTAGTGTGTTATAAAACCCTAGTTAAAAGGTAAGAAAAGACTAGGGTCCTAGGAATAGTTGTCTTTTTTTATTTTTCAACTAGGTTTTTAAAAAACCCTAGTCGTTTCATACCTTTTAACTAAGGTTTTAAAAAACACTAGTCTTTTGTCTAACAAAATCCTAGTCGTAGCCCATTATTCTTGTAGTGGTAAGAGAGAAAGAGGCACAAAAGGTAGGTGCTGTAACTTGGAAGAGTGAAATTTGCACTTTGAAATATATTCTTATTTCGATGCAATGAGAGAAGTTGCCTGATTGTGATGATTTAGAAGAAATGCTTTATGGGTTTGTCTTTTATGTTATATTTTAGTTGTTAGTTGAAGAAACCCTAAATGGTTTTGTTCCTCTAAATCCAGAATGGAAGAAGACCACTTCTGATGGTACAAATGGTGAGGAATTTGTTTTAGCTTTATGATGTTATCGAAAAAGATAGGCTTTACTGAATTCCACTAATGTTTGCTGTAACTTGGAAGAGTGAACTTTGCACTTTGAAATATATTCTCATTTCGATGCAATGAGAGAAGTTGCTTGATTGTGATGATTTAGAAGAAATACTTTATGGGTTTGTCTTTTATGTTATATTTTAGTTGTTAGTCGAAGTTACCCTAAATGGTTTGTTCCTCTAAATCCAGAATGGAAGAAGACCACTTCTGATGGTAGAAATGGTGAGGAATTTGTTTTAGCTTTATGATGTTATTGAAAAAAATGGGCTTCGTGCAGTGTCCGGGTGCATCTGTGCGTTGTTTTAGAAAACATACCGTGCATGTCTGGGTCATTTAAACGGTGTCGTGTAACGTGTTTGTCTAAAAGTGGTGCGCTTAGGGACCTTGATAGGTCCAGCAATGACGTCGTTTGGGGGGGACCTTTACAAAGAGGTGTCGTCGTGTTGTCGGAACATCTTCATTTCACCATTTTGAGCACCAACGAACGCACAGACCATTCTAGCTATCGAATTGAACATTAAACAGACGGTCGGAGATTGCGTTTCAGGTATGTGATTGTCCTCTCTCTCTCTCTGATTTAAGACTCACTATTTTAGAATTTTATTTTATATAAACCGTTGATCATCTTTATCTTTGAATCTTTCAAGACGTTGTAATCCGAGTTATGACATTATATAGTCGGTACATTGTTGGTGTAGATAATTAGTTTGCTTAGATTTTCTGTTCGGTTATCGGGAAAAGTAAGGGAAATATCTATGGAAGGGAATACATGTAATTTGCTGCTTTAGAAAAACTTTGATGTTTTAAAATTCAGTAATTCTGTTCTTCTTAGTTATTGTTAATGCAGAAAGTTATATCACTGGTTCACTTATATTTGTCAATTATTTATATTTTAATGAAGGCCAGACAATGAGATAAGTAAAGGAAATATCTATGGAAGTTGTTCATGGTGATGGTCTTTGTTCGTTAGAATAGGGTAACATTACGCTAGATAACCAAAAGATTTGGAAGAAAACTCATTGTGGTGAACCTCTTTGTGCCAAGTTGAAGTCAATAGGCAGAGATCCTTCCGCAGCTACAGAACCGAGCAAATATCAATTCTGGTAGGTTCATTTCTACATTTGAACTAATGCTACTTTAAATTGTTTTTTTAGTCCTGCATAATTAAAGATGACTGTATGTGGTTTTCTTGTAGGAACTACAACAAAATGAAATATAAAAGCAGTGCTAAAAGATCTAAGAAAGAGATCACCAAAGGCGAAAATCTGTGTAAGGAAAGCAATATTGTAGGAGAAAAATATAATGCCTAATATTATTTTTGAGAAGAACAGGAGGGAATACGTGTAAATTTCAATTGTATTCTCATACTTTACTTCAGCAATATATTAATAACTTAACTATAAGGTAGACATGTGTTTTGGCTCAAATTCAGAGCTCCATTACATATGGTTCTTGATGTAGTATCTCATTATTTACTGAATATGTATTTTTCTTATTTTATATGTTTTATTATCTTTAACCATTTTAGATCAGTATCTCCAGTGCATTTTTGTATAAAAAAACACATACAATTGGCTGCGGTTAATGTTCACATCCTAAGGAGTTGACCACCAAAGGGACCAGGCACGTGCGCAGCACGTCCCCTAAAACCTAGTATATATATTTATATATATGGATGATACTATAAGGCCGGCCTTACGTAAAGTTCCATAAGATCGGCTTTATACGGCCAATTTTAGATGACAGTTCTTAAAACTGACTGTTGGATTATATGCTTCTCCTCTGTATGTCATGTGTGCAAAAAATCACAGTGATCTGATGGTTGGTTTTTGAAATATGTCATTGTAAAAATATGTAACTTTTTTGTTCTTCAAAATATCACCATTTTTTTAAAGGCGGTTATTTCAAAAACCAACTGTCGGATCACTGTGATTTTTTGCAAGCATGACATATAGAGGAGGGGCATCTAATTTAGTGGTCAGTTTTATGAACTGTCATATAAAATTAGTCATATGGAGCCGACCTTATACAACTTTGCATAAGGCCGCCTTATAGTATCATCCCATATATATATATATATA
>JAESVK010001290.1:0-12761 GCA_017140935.1 Hamamelis virginiana
CCGTATATACTGGATCATTTCAATTAATCCGTATATAATCTTTGATAATCTGTCACCCACATAGGAGCAGGTAGTTGATACTATGTGCTCGTCCTATAATAATGTGGCATTTTAATTGGGATAGCTCTCATTGCTAAATAAACCAACTCCATGGCCTTCCCTTTCTCCCTCATTCAATTGTTGGGAAAAGTTACAAAGAGGGAGGGCATGGGTGTATTGACTACCTCTCCCATATTCCACTATTTCACTATTAGCCGATGATGACACCTGCATATTTTACCATTTAATTTCTATGATATCTCTGAATCACGGGACTTGATTAGTGATAAAATGCACTCACAGATGTCACTACGTTTGAGCTCTGTAATTCCTACTCACTTGAATATGTTTTGTTTTTTAGCTCTTAATTAATATTAATTTTTTTGTTTTTTGGTCAACGAACTTTTTTCTTTAATTAATGTTGACTTAGTTTGTGCAGCTTCTCCTGCAAAGTTTTGAGAAAATTTATTTTTAAAATTTTTAATTTTTGGCAAAGGAGCCTTTGAACTTATCACTAGTCCATCAATCCATTAACTTCCACATAATTTTTAGAATTGTGATAATTTACAATAGATCTTTAAAATTACCAGTTGGTGGCATGTAATTGTCAAAGACGACAGCTACATTTGTATTAAGATGATGATCTTTGAAATTCCATCATCTTTTTACTTTCTCAAAAAATTATTTTTAATAAAAAATACATCAGTTTGTTCTTTGATTTTTCAGGAGCTGATGATTTTGCAGTTTTACTGGTGCATAGATCAGTTTTTTGGAATTACTTGAAAAACTGATGCATAGATTAATTTTTTGAACTTTTGGGTAAAATAAAACTTAAATTTGAATTTTTTGATAAAGTGAAAAGATGATGAAACTTTTGGGTAAAAAAGAATTCAAAATGAAACTTTTGGATGATTTTTCCAAAAATTTTAAATATACAAAGCTAGTTTCGGAAATAATCATAAAACTCATGAAAATATAATAATATAATGACCAATCAATGCGAGGCACTTGGTCATTAAAATTAGACCAAGTGACCAAGTTATTGCAATATTCAAAGTTCAGTAAGCAAAAGTTTATCCACGAAAGTTAGACCAATAGGACAGTGCTTTATTAAATAAACAAATTGAAAATATATCAAAATACAAAAGCTCTGAGACCAATAGGGAGAGATTGCTCTATTGAGAAAATAGATCAAAAAATTAAACACTGATTCACCAAATTTTAGACCAACAGATAGTGAAAATACTTTGTAACCTGACCACCACACCGTCTGGATTTATTTTTTGGATTTATTTTTTATAAATATTTATTTGTTTTTTTAAAAATTTACAGTACATAATTTTTTTTAAAAAAATAAATAAGTTTTTATAAAACACAAATCCAAATTGTGTCTTTGTTTATTTCAACCAGTGTTTTTCCTCACCATGGTTCAAAGAATTGAAGCAAGGAAAATCCTAGTTTTGTAACCTGACCAGTGACCACCACTTCATGCACATTTCTAACCCAAACAACAATTAAATCAATCAAATAGCTAGCGTCCTTATCAACAATATGTGACTGCTTAATGGACAAAACTAGGATTTTAAGTTAGGGAAATGCGAACTTTGGCCTCGTTTTGGACTAGCTTTATCTAAAACCCTCATTTGGACTAGCTTCATCTAAAATCATTGGAAAGCATGCATAAAATTCTACTTGATCCTTAGAGATGAGTGATCGCCACTTCTAAATGATTTGAGGGAGATACAATAGAAACAGAGCACCAACAGATTATACTTGAATTTGGTTCGAAATTGGCTTAATAAAAAACATAGAAACAGAGCACCAACAAAAAACCCTCTTCCTTCTTTCCCTACAATACATTATCTTTTAACAAAAGAGAGAGAGAGAGGAGGGTTCCAACCCAAAGTTTATCATTTCAGATTCATAGGAAACCTCTTAGGGTTTCATTTAAAAATATATATATATATATATATATGAGAAACAACTGTGAGTTCGCAGAACAGAGATAGAGAATAACAGAGACGCAGAGAAGAAGAAGAAGAACAGCGGGAGGGGTCACGAGATCTGCTTACCTCGTCGGAGCTTGATGGAGGTGCGCAGGGCCGGCGGTAACTCCGGCGAGCTTGCTGGAGCTGCCTCGCAGGTCAGGAAATGGGTTGCTTCAATTCTGCGTCGACGAGGGTGAGGCTCGGTTGAGCAGGGCCGGCGGTAACTCCGGCGAGCTTGCTGGAGCTGCCTCGCAGGTCAGGAAATGGGTTCTTCTCTGCGTCGACGAGGGTGAGACTGGGTGCGCAGGGAAGTCAAGCTACAGGAATGGGTTCTTCAATGCGTCGACGAGGGTGAGGCTGGGTTGCGCAGGGCCGGCGGTAACTCCGGCGAGCTTGCTGGAGCTGCCTCGCAGGTCAGGAAATGGGTTCCTCCATCAATCGACGAGGGTGAGACTGGGTGCGAAGGAAGTCAAGCTAATGTCAGCTGCAGCAGGTAAGGGTTGCTAAGCTTCTGAATTTTTTAGATTTTCCCTCGTTTTTATTTTCTTGAAACCTGTGCAAATATCAAGCTTCAAACGCTTGAAACGGTGCCGTAAGGAATTCGACCGTAAGTTTTAACATCAGGCCGACTTGATGTTATCATTCTTGTATATATATATATATATAGAGAAATGTTGCATTGGGGTCCAGACCCCATTTTCATATGCGGTCCTAGCATCCAAACCGTCCACTTTGAGAAAGATCTAAAGGCTCACAACAGGCAACAGGCTTTCACAGACTTCGAGGCGTCTTTTGCTGCAAAGGACAACCACTAGACCACTCTCTCACCTGCCAACACACACTCTCTCTCTACCATCCTCTCTCCGGCAGCAAAAGATTTTCTCTCCGGCAGCGGCAGCTCCTCTCCGGCATGGCAAGTCCTCTCCGGCAGCGGCTCCTCAAAGGTGGGTTTCTTTTCCCCTTTTTTAATATGATGTGAAAATGAAAAAAAATAGAAACTAGATAGAAAGATCTAATCTGATTTCTGGTAAACTCTTCTTGAAAGCAAATTCTGCTTTTCCGGTGAAATTATCTAATCCCTTAATTTTTTTTATTTTTTTTTTATTTTTGTTCAAGTTAAAAATGTGCTTTGTTATAATGCTCTCAGTTTTTATTGGAATTTCAGCTTCTCAAATGGTTGCAGTGGCTCCAAGACTCAGAATTATGGGACTTGGAGTTGGCCGGAATGCTAGCGTAAAGTTAAAGATGAAAGGTGGTGTGGTGGTGGTGGTGAATCATGTTTACTGAATCATGCATATGAGATGTTTGAGGAAATGCCTGAGATGTTTGGCAATGTCAAATTAGAACATGCAAATGAGCGGCGGTGGCGGCGGTAGCGGCGGTAGCTGCAACTACTTTCCTGTTGGCCAGAGCATTATACAGAGTTTTTTTTTTTCTTTTTTTTAACAAATTACAGTTAGGATAGCATCTACAGTGTGTTGGTGATTTTGGTTAGGTGGTGTGGTTATGGTTTGATCTTGTACTAGGATGCTATTAATTTTCTAGTGTTTGGAATATTAAGATTGTAGTTTCTGAAACATAATGGGTTATTTGGACAAAAGGTTATTAGAAGCATTCTGAAAATTAAGTACCTTCTCTATACAATACCTAAATGCCAATTGCCATACATCACTGAGTTCTAAGTCTCACAACTTCCACGCCTTTTTTTTGCCCTAAAGACACTTTTGGACTTGAGTCAAAAGACTCAAAACATAATACCAATGAAGGAGAGCATGGCGGAAAGAAGAGAGAGTGGTTGGATCATTTTGTGCCCTCACAATCATTCCTTAAATGTCCCTGCAGCAAACCCTGCGTAATGATCCAGATGAATGGCAATAATGCAACACTGGATTGGTCTATGATCTCTTCAATTCATCCTGAAATGCAATGTTGCAGAACTTTTATTTAGTGAAATTCATAGCAATACCTTCCACATATTCATCTGGTAATTGAACCACTAATTGTTCTCCGGTCTGTTATCATGAAGAAGGGTTATGTCATACATTCATATAATATTTTATGAATTGCATCCTCCAGGAACAATTTAAACCCAAATCCCACCTTGTAAGGTAGGTTAATTAAGAACATGTAAGGAAATATCTAAGCTCATAAAAATATTGTTTGCAAGACCAAATTCCCCACAAAATTTACTATAGCTTGTGTCGAGGTTTTCCCACAAAACTTACTATTTTTTAATTTTTTTTGAACCTTCCTATTTTGTTGAATTAACCAGAAGGGTTATGCATAGGAAAAATAGGATGACTAAAACAGTCATGGCTACACAAACCCAATGATAGTGACTTACTATGGCTTACAAGTTATAAAAATAATCTTGGAATTTCAAAATTGTGGAAGACTTAATTATGTTGATTGTAATGGTGCTACAGCTCAAATGAGAAAATTACTTGTTATAAAACTGGAAATGCAGGGCAGCGTTTCTGAGGTCAACTATTTGTAGTGCAGAAATGTTTTATTACTTTTGTTGCTGATTTTGATAGAACAGGCAATAGGTAATTGGGTTTTATTTTATTTCCTTCATGGTTATTGCTTTTTACAACATATACATTAATCTCCAATTTGTTTAAGTTCATTAAACAAGTCAAAGTTTAGTTGATACATCAAAACAACTAGGAAAAAAATACATGATTCAGTAAGCAAAACAGTTGACGCATTTCTGGTCTTTAAATCCAATATGGTATTTCTATCAGGCATTCCCTCAAACATCTCATTTGCACGTTCTAATTTGACATTGCCAAACATTTCAGGCATTTCTTCAAACATCTCATATGCATGATTCAGTAAGCATGATTCACCATCACCACCACACCACGTTTCATCTTCAACTTTACGCTAGCATTCCGGCCAACTCCAAGTCCCATAATTCTGGGTCTTGGAGCCACTGCAACCATTTGAGAAGCTGAAATTCCAATAAAAACTGAGAGCATTATAACAGAGCACATTTTTAATTTGAACAATAATAAAAAAAATTAAGGGATTAGATAATTTCACCGGAAAAGCAGAATTTGCTTTCATGAAGAGTTTACCAGAAATCAGATTAGATCTTTCTATCTAGTTTCTATTTTTTTTTTTCATTTTCACATCATATAAAAAAGGGGAAAAGAAACCCACCTTTGATATTTTATGTGTGTCCAATCTAAAGTTAAATCAAACCATCATAACATTGATATTTTATCCAAGCTACACTGAAATACTCTGTTAATAATTTGAGAATTTTTCAGAAAGTGTGCTTGATTATTAATCTTTCATTTCCTGCAATAATCAACATCTTGAAAAACACGCAATATTCATTTCCTGCAAGCTGCTTCAGTTACCTTGAGGCATACAAAAGGACTTGGAAAATGTTTTATTGGAAAGATATGCATGGTGACTTCAAACACAAAATTGCAGATAAAGATATGTGCCGAAGGAATAATTCTCTTTGGTGTTTAAAATAAGATAAGAAGGAGCAGCGGGAGAGGAGCTGCCGGAGAGGAGCAGCTGGCCGGAGAGATTTTGTATCGCCGGCAGAGAGAGAGAGAAAGGGGATGGTAGAGAGAGAATGAGGGAGACAGAAATGAGTGGGTAGGTGAGAGTCTGACCTTTTGCAGTTAAAGAGGGTGAGAGGGGTTATGGACTGCAAATTAAAAAGCGGTCCAGACCGCAATCGATGAGCGCTCTATATATATATATATATAAACGGCATTTTAAAATATCTTAACCCAGATTATACCATACATGCAACAATATATATCTACAAGAATGGCTACCCGAAAATCCCCAAATCACATGGTATTACACAGCATTCATCTTCCAAAATTCAAAACCCATTTAGCATTCACAAAATATACACTGGACAGTAACAAGCAAAGCCCCAAAACCCATCGTAGACAAGCTCAAACCCATAAACCCAAACATCATTACCGAACCCACATGAAAGCTTTCTAACTAGTTTTGATTTACCAAAACTCATTTACAACACAAATCTAGTTATATGTGACTTCAAAACATGAAATAGATGAATTTTGGAAAATAATTTGTCAAGATTCAAAACCGAAACCCTAGAAACCCAAATTACCCAAGCTCAGATTTGAATCGTCTCACAAAACAACATCTAAAATCCATCTTATGCAATATATATATAGAAACACCCAAGAATCCAACATGCGTGATGAACCCAACTTGCTCACAACATCACAGCCATGGAAAACATCCGAGAATGACAAAGAAAGGAGGAGAAAAAGGAAGAAAGAAGGCTTGACTTACCTTTAACCGGCAATAACAAGAAGTCCGATGGAGATTCAGGCAAGGGTTTGGTGGCCGCAGCTCCCCTTCACCTGACTTCTCTCTCTCGGCTCTATCTCTCTCTATCTTTTAGCTTTTGTAAAAATGGAGAATGAAAGGTAAAGTGGGTTTTAAATCAATGAGGGACACGGCCGGCATTTACTAAATTGTTCATTTTTTTTTTTAAATCACATTTTGTTAAATATATGAAATCTCCCCAACTTTATATAAAATTCTAAAATTATGCATTTTAAAATTTTTGGGTTATCACAGATACTTTCGTGAGCTAAAACAAAAAAGGATGAATTGACGGATATGGATTGTGAACAAATGGAATTGGAAAATAGGATTTGGTTTTGGAATGGAAATGGTTTTCGAAATACGAAGCATTTTGAACAAATGGAAAAGGTTTGTAAATATGAAGGTAAGTATGACATTCTCAGAAAGTCCACACATGTTTTGGAATTACTATTTATATTGTTTTATAATTGATATGAGAAAACTGTATTATTTACATATTCCATGTATTCTGATATTATTGTTAAGTGGTAAAGGTTATATTATTCCTACTGAGCACGTTGAAGTTCATCCTACTATTAATACAGATTGCAGGTTGACTTGAGGTGTATTTTGGCTTGGTATTATCCTATGCTTGAGAATTGATGAGACATCATCAGGGTAAACTCTGTATTACTACGAGATATGTATTTATATTAATATATTCATAGATTCTTGAGATTCATCACTGTATGAATTGTCAGTATTATTGGCATCATCATGATTTGTATTATTATTTGATGTAAAGCGTTTGGTACATACTGTATTTACATATCATTTCATGTTTGAATATATATATTTTTTGTCTCTCGTGAGGAAATACGGATGAGCAGAACAGTTTGTAGTTCCATCTTGACACATGTCGACCTATCTGGAAGAGTCTATACGGACGTCAAGTTGGGGCGTTACAAACACTATGTTTAGATTGAAAGAATTGGAGAGAAGAGAAGAGAAGAGAATCTCATTAAGAAAAGAGAAGAGAATGTTAAATAACTTTTTTTTTCCACCCTGTTTGGATAGCTTTCATAAGAGAATAGTAGAGAAGATTTTAAGGTGTAAATTTCAATATTGCCTTTACTTACATAAAAAGAAATAAAAGCTAAACAAAGGGGAGAAATGGCAAAGTAATAAAATCACACATATTGGCTTTCTCTTCTCCTCTCCAAATCCCCCCGATTTGGAAAGAAAGAATATTGGGCCCTTTTCTCCCCACATTCTCTCCCCCTCCCTTCCTTTCTCTCCTATTTTGATTTACCAAACAAGGGAATTTTAAAAATTTTCTCTTCTCTTCTCTTCTTTTCTCCCCAACTCTCTCAATCCAAACTGATTGTAACAGTTTTAGACCACTTTAAAGGCATTAACATTTAGATATGTGATCCTGATTGAGAACACTTGGAAGGATATGCTTTATATGTGCTTGGATTACTTCGATATAATGTTGATGTGATGATTTATGAGATATTTCAGACCATGGTCTAGGGTGGAGCCAATGGCATGACCCTACTGGCCCGCTAGATCCCGGTGGATTGACACAATCTAGAATTGGCCCGCTACAGCCTGGTGGATTGACACAATCTAGTACTGGCCCGCTAGAGCCCGGTGGATTGACACAATCTAGCAAGTATCTAAAGCACTTCTAAAGCATTAAGGTTACGATATACCGAATTTAAAAATCATGAAAACCACCCACCACTCTTGAGATGATTTACCATAAAATGTTGAAATGCTTTATTTAATATTCCTTGCATCAATATTATCGCTGTTAGTTAAGAATGATATTTCTACTGAGCACGTTGACGCTCACCCCTGCTTTATTGCAGTATATTTCAGGTTGACTAGGGGTACATGTTTGGTTTGCATTATTCGCTGCTTTGGAAATGGTGGATAGCTGCATAGTTATTTTTTGCTTTGGTATTACATATTTCTTGAGAAATTTATCAAGTTATATTAAGTTATTTAGAATACTTCTGATCTATGATATAGCCCATTTGCCAGGGATGTTGGCAATATATTCGATTTCCTATTTGTATTATATTTGGCAAATTGGGACATAATGTATGGACATGTCTTTTTATTTTGTTATATATATTCATTTCTTATATCTCATGCGGAAATACGAATGAGCAGGACAGGTTGTACCCCTATCTTGACACGTGTCGACCTATCCGGAAGGGTCGGTATGGATGTTAGGTTGGGATGTTACAGTATCAATAGCTGTCTTTCAGGCTAACGAGCCCCTAACGCAGTATTCTAAAATACATCATAACCACAACGGGTTCTTCATTGATAGTAAGCCACTTGCATGGGCTATTTCCTTCGGGTCATCCTCAAGGCTCCACTCAGGACACAAGGCCCTTATATTCCTTCGGTGTCCGCTCATTGGCTCCACCCCAGGACACTACGCCCTTATAATTCCTTCGGGTTATACCCAGGACACTACGCCCTTCTGAATACTGACTTCCATGTATTTCATTTCATAACAATTGATATTTGTCAAACAAGCATAAATCATTTCCCTGCATTTCATTGCATAATATATTCCATTTGACAACCAGGTATAAATCATTTAAAAACCATTATCAAAACATCATTTCATAAAATGTGCAGTTTTCAAATATGAATCCAGAAATCTCCAAATACATATAAAACAATTCACAAGACCGTCACCTTTCCAAAAATACATTTCTGCACCATTGCTTATAAATATCATTTATGTTTCTCAACTTTCATTTTAGTAAAATCAAGGGAATAGCTATTTACCTTTCTCATTTATAAGTCATTTTAGAAAAGCAGGCATATAATTATAAAACCAAATGTCTCAATTTTATTTATATAAACAGTGTTAATCTATGCCCTTTCTATATTTTCTTCGAAACAATGAAATGAAGTGCTCATTCCCATGTTTATGAATACGTATATTCAATACCAAAAATAGTTTATCCAACAATTGAAATAAGTTCTTGAAACCCTTTAGTACCATGTCTTGGTTTTCATTTTATAAACGTGCCACACAGTTTAACAGTTTACAAATCAGTATATTCCATGTATCCATTTTTCAGTATAATAAACAATGATATTAAAAATGACATATAAGTCATATCATTTGTAAAGCATTCAAAAATATTTCATCATTATCAATAGGTAGAAGGTTACGTATTCCTACCTCAATGTCACAGTGTTTTCTAATCCATATGGCTCCACGAGCCTCCCAAATGCAATGCTCAATGCACCCAATGCAAACGGTCATTTCAAAGACCTTCCAAATCCGGAAATAATAATTTATGCAAGGAAAATTAAGAATAAAGCATAAAGGATCTCAAAATCCCAAAATAAAACAACTCGGACCCTTAAGTGGTCTAAACCCAACTTTAAATACCCTAAATCTTTTTTTATAAAATCAATTCTGTATGATTTTTAACTATTTTCCAAGACTCAAAATTTGGAAAATAGTAAATTTATATATTAACCACAAGAGTTTTAAATAAAGAATTCATTTGTACAATCTTCAAAATTTTCACAATCAATATATATATAAATATATTTCACATATTAGAAATCTTTTCAAAATTAACACACACACACACACACATATATATATATATATATACACACACACACACACATGTTGAGAATTATCACCGCATCTAATTTGATTGTGAACATGTGAGAACTAGCCTCCATAAGTGAAATAGTGGCCTTCACCACGTGAGAGTGATCAAGTGTATGAGAAAAGTCTCCAACTAGTGTGAAAGGTGTCAAGTGAAGTCAGCAAGTGTCTCCTTGTGTAGGTTTAACTTGTGTCCTATTGTGAGCACCAAATACAAGGTGTGAGTGAGTATATGTTAAGGTATTCTTTGAGTATATATATATATATATATATATATATATATATATATATAACACAGTTCAAGTTTTTTTTCGTGAGTTGTTTTATCTGTTTGGTAGTTCAAGTTTTGGTTTGTTCTAAGCATATTAGTTGGGATGGGTTTAATTGTTTTTATTTTCCCAGGTATTTGGTTGTTTAGTTGATTTTTTGTATCTAAGGTTTTCCACCGCCTCAAGTGAGGTTTTTGTAATAAAGTGCCGGAGGTGCCATTTAATAAAAAAAAAAAAAAAAAAAAAAGTTGTGATGTGAATATAAACCAAAGTGGCAGAAGATAGCATATAATATATTATCTTTAATATACCCGAATCCCAATCCCACCTTTATATATATATATAATATATTACCTTCCATAATTAACCTCATTTGCCTCAGCAACAGGGGCATTAGGTGTAGGAGCTGCTACAAATGCTACAGCATACTTCGCTTCCTCTGCACATACTCTACTCTCTAAAATTTGATTGTGTAGAAGAAGAAGAAAGTATACGGTTTATATAGAGGAGAATTTGGGGATATATGAGAAATTAATTGATTTTTCACAGACATTCGTTAATCAAGGCGCTGAAGGTAAGTTCGTCTTCATTCATAATTTTCAAAGAGGATCAACCGTCGCAAAAAGATGAACTGTCGGCATTCGGAAAGTCTTCCATCGCCGAAAGATCATTCGTCCCATTGAGAAAATTAATTTTCTCATATTGCAACTTGATCCAAATCTTATCAATTTTTAAAAAAGCTACCCTGTCACTTCTTAATTTTTTAAAAATCACCACATAACTTCTTAATTTTACAAAAATACCCCAACATTTAAAATAATAAAATGCAAAAAATTTTCGGGTTATCACAGTGTTAATGTTCAAGGGATTTAATTAAAATTACTTCCACTGATGCAATCCAGAATTATAGTACCCTATATTCCAATTAATGTTTGAGATGAATTTGTAATTACTTAGGTGGTCTAAAACTGTTAGTTTTCAGATCCTTGCTATGGAATTCTTCATAAAGCACATTCTTCACAAAATGAGCACTCTGCTTTTCCTCTGTTTTCTTCATGTAAAAACTGAAAAATACAATTTACAACTTACACACACACACACACACACACACACACACACACAATTCCTACTCTAGGAACTTCCGGACAAGAAAATGGGGGTGATAAATTTGGATCCTCTACTTGGATTTTTCTGTGCTTGGATTTGCTTGTATACTAAGATTATAACGCAGAAAACATTTTCATTTTTTATTTTTAATTTATAAAATTTAGAAAAGTTATTTGGTTCGGAAAGTATCAAATGCAACGAATGAGAAAACCATCATGTTCAATTTTCATTTTCAACACTTTCTATGATTATCAAACAAGAAAATCTAGAAATAATTAGTCCAAGTCGAGTATCAAACTTAAGAGAAAAATAAAATTCAAAGCACTCCTAACAACCATCCAAAAATAAAACAATTGTTCAGAATAATCAAGTTTCACAACAAATGTCATAAAAATCCCCAATGATAGCAAATCTAGAAATGAACAATAACTCAATCTGATGCTGCTGATCATGATCGATGTAAGTGTACAAAATATTAGTGCCAAAATAGTTATACCATAAAAATTCATACGAATTTATTTGGTGATAACACTATTCAACCCATGGAATTGGAAGGTTAAATAGTTTTTTGATGCAGACCGGGTTGGGCTTCTAGCCCAAGATTTTATGGATCAGCTAAACAGGACAAAGGAGCCCAAGCAGATTTGGGGCTCGGGGGCGATTTTGGGATAAAATCAGAAAAAACGGACTAGTAGGATCGAAATTCGTCGGTGACGGAATTGTACGAAAATTGGTAGTCTAAATGGAAACGGCGAGATGAGCAAGACTCACAACTATTGCTGTGTTGTACGCTGCTTTTTGGGCAAATTCCTTCGTTTAGGCCTCCGATTTGGTGATTTTGCTATTTATGGAAAGATTTCGCCTGTCAATTACTTTTCCTACAGAAGTCCGTTTGACGAACCGTTGATTCCGTAGTGATCCTTAGGGAATATATTTTCAGATTTTATCTTTATTTCGCATATTTCCATTTTTGGCAAATTTCCTTTTATTTTAGTTTTTCCCTATTTCGGCAGTATTAGGGTTTCTAAGCTTTGTTTTAGTATAAATATGCTTGTAGCCGTCTTGGCAAATCAGTTGATGAATTAATAAGAATTTATTTGAGAGTTTTCACTCTTTTCCCTAAGTTTCTCTCTTTGTGAAGATCGAGTACTTGGATGCCTATTTTCCCGGCACTGTCTTGGTGACACGTCAACAGGGATTTGGAAGGTTGTTCGTTGTTGGTGAGCTTGTCTTCAATATTCCGCTGCATCATTTTTCCATCCAAATTCGGTATAATCCATAAGAGTTTGTTAAAGTTTGTGGGCCGTAATTTAAAATAAATTATTTTAAGATCATATATTTTTTCTGAAAATTCAACTGAAAAATAAATAAATA